>ML807098.1:134620-151128 GCA_009831015.1 Picea engelmannii
ATATCTCTACAAATCCTCTCACAAATCTCTCTTTCATGATTAATCTCCATCCAAGATACTTGAGTAAATCTCCAAATCTTCATCAAATCTTCAAGGGGTTGAAGAGGATTCGAATTTGAGGCTTGATGGTCAAGTTTGACTTGCTTGGAGTCTTCAAATACACCTGTAAACATCATGAAACTCATCCCACTTTCATATATAAGTGTAAACATGTAATTTTTCCAATATTTAATCATAAATTCACTCAAAAACACTAAAATAGATGCATTGGAAAATAATATGTCTAAAACCCATGTAATCATGAAAATGGTTTAATGTAAGGGTATGGGAAAGTAGAATATGGTAAAAAGTGAAGTGAAAGGTTGGTAAAAAGATGGTACTTTGGCGACCCAACAAGGAATTCTTCATATTAATTAAGAACTTCTGCTGCTGCAACCTCCTCATCACCAACGTTAAATTTCTTAAGTGCTCCCTTTTATTCTTTCTAAAAACCATTATATCATCCAGATATACAATGACAAATTTACCAATCAAATCCTTTAAAACTTCATTGATCAGCCTCATAAAATTACTCGGGGCATTTGTTAAGCCAAACGACTTAACAAGCCATTCATATAATCCCTCATTCATCTTGAATGTTGTTTTCCACTCATCAACTTCCCTTATTCCGATCTGGTGATATCCACTTTTCAAATCTATTTTTGAAAAATAATTAGCTCCACTTAGGCAATACATCAAATCATCCATCCTTGGTAATGGAAATCTATATCTGATGGTGATATTGTTTATGGCCCTTGAGTCTGTGCACATTCTCCATCCACCATTCTTATTTGGACTCAATACAGTTGGTACTGCACATGGACTCAAGATTTCTCTGACCAATCCTTTGTCCAACAGATCTTGAACCTGTCTTTCCACCTCCTCATTCTCTTGAGGTGTGAATATATATGTTTCTTTATTTGGCGGGTTTTCTCCTGATATCAATTCAATGTTATGACTGATTCTTCAGATATGTGGCAATGAGTTTGGAAACTCATCCACTACAATATCAACAAATTTCTCTAACAACTACTGAAATTCCTCAGGAAAATCTTCCAATGAAGTACTGGTAAGGATAACTTTTGGCTTCCTTACTACAACAAATTTCATCTCCTGTTTCCTCTTTTCTTCCTTCGGGAGTTCCTTCCCACTCATGAGAAGTATGCTCATGCTAGCATTCCTGTCATAATACCAAGGTCTTCCCAGCAAAACATGAGAGACATCCATAGGAATCACATCACATAGAATCTCATCTCTATATCCTCCTATTTTAAATTCAACTAGGCATTGTTTAGTAATTGTTACCTGATGATCTTTCTCCAACCATGAGAATTTATACGACGTCAGATGAGTAGTCATCTCCAGATCTAGCTTCTCCACCATCTCTATGGATACTAAGTTGTCAGTGCTCCTACTGTCAATTATTACCTTGCAAACTCTATCCTTCATTTTGCAAGTTGTCCTGAACAATTTTTTCTGTTGCACTCGCCTTTCACCCTCCATCCATTTATTCAAAAGAACCTTCTTCATCATCAAGGATCTTCCATCCTCTGTACCTTCCATTTCAACATCCTTCTTCCGTGCTTCTGAGATGTCAGTCTCACCTCCTTTCTTTCTCTCGGGGAAATCCCAAGACATATGTCCTGTTTTTTCACATGCATAACATCCCACTTCTCCTCTTCTGCCTCTTCCTCTTCCTTTGGGAAAATAACTTCTACCACTACTCTTCATTCCTTGAGAACTTCTTCCTCTTTTAGAGTGACTATGTGGTTTCTCCATCTCATCGTTAGTCTTTTGTGCCTTCTCTTGACCAACCCCTTTCCCTATGTTCAAGTTTCAACCTTTGTTTTGTTGACTTTGCTTCCTGGCCAACTTCTCTTCTACCTTCAACGCCATTTGATAAGAATCCTCTACTGTCCTAACTGTAACCATGCTGATCTCATCCTAAAAATCATATCTCAACCCATTAATATATCTGGAAACTTTCTCTTCTTCCATCTCTCTCCGTCCAACTCTAATGTTCAATTTGTAGAACACTTCTATGTACTCCTTCACAATCAATCCTCTCTGTCTCAGGTTTTTCATCCTCCTGAGCAAACTTATCTGGTAATCTTTAGGTATGAATTTCTACTTTAAATTGGCTACCATTCAATCCAAACTCTTTATTTTTTTCTTTCCCTTGCTCCTCCTATCGGCCTGCATTTCATCCCACCACAGTGTTGCATGTCCTTTCAACCTAGTGACAACATGATTTACCTTTTTATCCTCTTCAACATCCTCATAGTCAAAATACTTGTCCATTGCTCGTATCCAGTCAAGAAATTATTTTGTATCTAAACTTCCTTCATACATAGATATTTCAATCTTTTCTCTTGCACCCAATTTGATGACCGCTCTTAACAAGCGTTCTTCCGCAACATCCTTGGCTACAACTTCTTCAACTTATACTTTTTTCATTTCTGCCTCACTCACATCTCCAACATTAGGTGATCTCCTTTGTTTTGTATCCATGGCATCCAGCCTCACACACATTTATCTCATTTCTCTTTCCATACCTTTGTTGGCTACAGGTGGGTCATCATGTCTTCTAAGCGACATTGTGATGACGCTTCTGATACCTCTCTTCGATATCAGTTTAATCTCCTTTCTACAGAAGTAAATTATGTAACTCCTCTGATACAACTCCTAGCACAACCCCCCTTCCTTCCAAAGGGATACATGATCTCTCGGTCTTGGATCGTTTGAAAACACTGAGTCAGAGTGACTCCTTGGGTCCCTACGGGTAACTGGAGTAACTCTACCCACACACACAAGTCTCCTCCGAGTGTGACCACGGCTATGTCTGTGGGTCTATCTCTTCGTGGTTAAGACTTCGAGGATATCCCGAATCCTTCCATTATCTTCTCTTGAAACACTCTCCTCCAAGGTTTAGAAGTCCTTCCACATGTCTCCTCAGATTCGTTGGTCCCACAAGGGTTTGGTTTTCATGGCTTCGTGAAATTCTAAGACTTTTGTCTACAACCTCCAAACTTCTGATTCTCGAACTCCCTGATTCATTTCCACATTCTCCCCTATGATCAACAATCAAGATTGAATTACAATTTTGGACTTCGAGACCTCGCTCTTTCAAGTCTCCAACTTGTCGAACTCTGGAATATCGAAGCACTTCCATGGCTAACCTTTTCGCAACATTACCAGATCTGATGGTTTGGAATCACTCGTCTCCATCGGGAACAAATATCATTCACTGATCTCTAGTGAAGACTTTAGGGACCTCTCTCCTTTGAATAATCTCTATCGCTATTTGTTCTGATCTTTACTTCCTCTTCTCCTCCTGAACAATCTCTTCGACACATAGTCTAATTCGTGATCTGCGTACACCTTGCAACTGACTTTCATCCACAACTTAGCTTCTCCTCGTGGATGGCTTCCTACTCCTTGCGACTATCCTCCAACCACTTTTGGTTCTCGTGAATGAAATCACGTTATCCTTCCTGACTTTTCGAGTCTGAAGACTCGGTCACGCACTCCTTGCGGACATCAATTCACTCATTGTGGATGTGAGGTTTCTCTATATCTTATGAGCTTTCGAGTTGAAATAGACTCCGTCACGCACTCCTTGTAGACATCAATGCACTCCTTGGAGACGTGAGGTTTTGCTATCTCTTCTGAGATTTTGAGTCAAAATAGACTCGGTCACACACTCCTTGTGGACGTCAATGCACACCTTGCACTCACTCACTGAAGAAAAATGAATGAAACTTGTCTACCCATCACAATCAGTTATACATCCAACAAACTAAATGCAGTCATGGATTCAAGAAAATAAATAACAGAGAATTGAAAAATAACAGAAACTTCTACCATTCATTTAGATAGACACATAACCAAAACACATTTGGGAAGATATATCTCTCTTATATTCATTCAACTGAAACTTGTATACATATATACACTATTCTTCACTATTCCTTAACCTATACAAGATATATTCAACTACTTCTCAGTTCTCCTGTATCCACAACAATAATGATCATCAATAACAACCATTGAAAATAACCCTTACTGGGAAATATTATAAATCTTTATACAAACAGATGCTCTTCGAGCATTCCCTCCAAATACTCTACGCTATCTTAAATGGAATTGAATTCTATCAACTACTTAAAAGTTATTACAATAAATATCGAGTCAGACAGATAAGAGCGCAAGTTCCAAATCTGTACTATGATCCAATTCATAAAAAAAATACATTATCCATGAATATTACATGATGGATCAGCCTACAAACATTAAAGGCATTTATAAATCAAATTGTTTTGTCAAATATGCCATTAATACGTTGATCCTTTGAAATTCAAAATGTTTGAAAATATGCGCTAGTGCGCCCAACTATCTTCCATGCTTGTGTGGAAAAGTAACTCAATTTTAAATTTTAATCCGCTGAAAACTTAAGTTATAAAGAAACAAAGATATTACCTGGACATTTTTTCATCCAGGAGGCATGGTTGGAATGTAGTAAAAAAACCAAAATTTTCCCACCATTTCGAAAAATTTGAAAGCCACACACATAGCAACATAAGAAAGGGAGGAAAGCAAGGGAAGTATCGATGACACAACACTTCATAGAGGAAAAAGTTACACTGGTTCTTTTGAGCTCTACATGTAATGAACCTCATAATTAGCCATAATTTTTTTTTTTTAAGGGACATTAATCTCTGAATTTCATTGAATAATTTCGAAGATCAGATAGATACATCTTATTTCCTTATTTCCTGTCCTAAATCTCCATGAGGTAGTTTACATGCCACGCTAAGACACTACCACCCTAGTCTAACTTACTTTAAGTATCAAGGTTCTACTCTTCCCTTCATACTCAAACCTCACTCATTTATATGTAAAAATACAAAAATATAGTATTCTAGGCTTATGATCTCTAGCCCCTTTCTCTCCCTTAGTCAAGGGTTCCCCATGTTGGCGCGCTAGACTATTTAAAAGTTCTTAGAGGAAAGTTCATATACATATGTAAGGGAAAAGGATTTGGGACTATGTTACTTACCCTCGCTTGAATTGATCTTAACTAAACATTACATCGACGAAATTCAAGGAATGATGGTTTAACTAAAGTGAATGGTTGGTGTGGCGTATTCCAAGTCACTGTATTGTGAAAGGGACTGCAAATGACTTCATAACTTTTGTGAGGTGGAAGAGATGGTCTTCTGTCAGGTGAAATTAAGACTCTGCATTACCATTAAATGACAGTCTTGTATTATGCAAATTACGAAGTCCTCACTTGGATTCATCCAACCGAGACGCACCAACTCTGCTCTTATCACATGGTCCATCTATCCTTTGTACTCTTGGCATTTACAATGTGTAGTTAGGGTTTGTCAAGGGTTTAATGTGTTTATTATTTCATTGTGGAATCCCCTCGAAAGGTTCTATGAAACATCTCTCACTAGTAGGTTGCCGAAACAAGAGGGTAACGAGAACGGAAGGCTTCCATCCCCATCTACCATCCTTGGTAAGCACTCATTCCCTATACTTCTGGTTGTTAAGGTGGCTCAGCTCTCTGTTAAAGTGAAAGGAACCTTGTACATAGATTTCCCATTTACTCTTACTTGAGTCTCCCCTTAAAGTTATGTTGTATAACTGTCATGAATTAAATCCTATTTTCTGGGCAAGTATAGTCTTTCTATGGGATTAATTTATGACTTCTTGGGAGGTATTAGCACCCCATCCCCTTACCCTGATTTTAGAGACCATACCCTGCTAACAAATTACTATAGTTTGTACTGTATAACACCAATATTCTTTAAGGTCTTTATATAGAGGTAAGTCGAGGCATGCTGTTAAGTTTTATTGATCTCCTTGTGTTATTTATGTTTCCTTCTACCATTATCATGGTATGGGAAGGTCCTTTTACATTTTATGTTTTTTTTTTGTAAATAAGAGGAGTAATTATATTAAGATCCTTCAAAATATGAAGTAAAGTGGCAAAATACATAGCTGATCAGGCTGCAGTTACTGGACTGCCCCAGCCATGGGGAAACTAGTGCAGCCAGCCTATCCAAATCACTAGTCAAACCAGTCATAATTTAAAAGAGTATTACTACTGTTCTTCACCCAAGACCTGGAAACTCTATAGACTAAAACATACTAAAAGATTAGACACCTGGCTGGTAGCCGGACCACGTGGCACAAAGGTCTCCTGGCTAGGGTTCTTCCTCAATGTACGTCGGCCCATCGTCCCACTGCTTGCCAACATCCTCATTGCGCTCAGCTCCCTTGGCGTCTTCCCTGTGCGCGTCCTTCTTCCGTTCTTCTTCTGCTGGACGTGGCACTTCACGCTGATCTGCATCCTTAGCTGCTTGGGAGTCCTTCATTGGACTGGTTTTGTCAGACTTGGAGAGCAGTGCCTCGTGAAGGGATGAGATGATTCTGAGAAAGCTCGCCACTTTTGCGTCCGTGGCCTAGAGGCGATGGTTTAAGTCCGTTACCTCTTGCCTTAGCTCGAAAACTAGGTCATGCAGTGCAGACAGGCTTTCTTTGACGTGTGCTCGATCAAAAGATTCATAGAAACTTGGAGCTTCCCTTTTGGACTCACCACGAAGAGGGGGATCGCCACCTCTGTCACCCAAGGGGTCGTGAAAGGGCATGGGGTTAGAGGGATACGCTAAGGGGTCCAGGGAGAGTTGCAGAGTTGAAATTGGCGTGCTCGGAATGACAACCATGGAATTGAAATGCAGAACTTGCAGGGAGACAGGAGGAGACTTGGTTTGCTGGCGCGGGGAGGACTCAGTGGAGGTGGAGTCGGGAGGCATGACCGAGGGCCGTCAAGGCTTCCAGGGAGTGCCTCTCCTTGGTCTGCCTCTAGGGCGAGTCATTGAAAGCTCAATGCAGCTGGCTACGAGAACTATGAGCAGGCGAAGGAGGAGAATAGCAGGGGCCACTTCGTGCCAATGGAAGAGAATAGAGAAGAGCTTGTGCTGCTCAGGGATGAGCCTTGCAGCCACCAAAACAAAATGCGCTCCAGGCATAGTGAACCGGCTTAATCGAATTCGCAGCAGAGGGGAGAGGACTGTCGCATAAATGCGCCCTCGCTTCAGATTTGTGAACATTTATGCTTCGAGTAGGGTGGTGGCCTGTAGCACGCGCCCATCACGTAGTGGTGTTCCATGACGCCCTGTACCTTCGCCCAGTGCTTGCCTCATGGACCGCAATACCACCCCATCCGGGGGATTTTACATTTTATGTTAACTATTGGTATAATTTGATTTATTTGTTGTAATTATAATTTAAATTTTGTGATTGGTATTGTTCATTGATGATGGGCCCGTTTGGTTGCGAGGGTACCCGTCAGATGGTCCTTGTCCCCTTCCCCTCATTCCGGTTTGAGGATGACCTCCATAGATATGTGTAGAGAAACGCCTGCCTTATAGCCTGAGTTAAGTGTTAATATTAGACTGGACTCTTTTGATTACCTTCATTCTATTGAAAATTATCATTCGACTTATATATTTGTTTTTTAAAGAATGCTAATGCAAACCTATAACTTCCTTGCAGGATTTCGACCGTGTACACTCATGGGTACCGGTTCTTATCAAAGGTGAAAAAGGTATTCGAGTTCCCTTATAAACGCTTCAAGAGTTCAGGCACTTTGAAGGACACGACTTCCATTTAGATTTTGAGCATTTTGTAGTTACGTTCTTTTTCTTGTATTGGCTAGAAAAGAAAGGATAAACCCTAAAGAAAGACATTATGGGTTCTTCCAGGGCAACTTGCTATGTGTGATAACTCCTTTTTGGAGGTTACTTTATTGGCCCTTTCCTTAAATTATTACAATAAAGTAAGGACTGTTGCATAGTCTTATTCGCTATTTTGGTTTCTCTGTACATAGATTTTGGTTATCGGGACCGTAGTCTGAACATGCATAATCAATATCAAAACTATGTATCTTTCTCACTGTAGGGTATGAAAGGGTATTTTCGTCCTTATTTCGTTTTCGTCTTAGTAAAGATATGATTGCAGGTCCGGTTTTATTCAATATATCTATTCTATACTTCTTTACTTACGATATGTAGGGATATGACCGTGTGTAATTTTTAATTTCATTCACATCATAGGCAATTAAATCTTGGACTGTAATATGAATAAATGAGAGGTTTCCAAATTATTTATTCACTATTTATTTCGTGTAGTGGTAGACACATGTCTATAGCAACAATTGATACGATAGGAACAAGTCTCTGTATATATATATGTAATTTCTATGAAAGGCATTCAAAGACTTGATTCTTTGTATAAAGAAGTTATATAACTTATATCTATGCATGTATTCGCATGTCTTAGTAGATATTACAAAGACAAAAATGTTTAATTAGTTAACGTTTGTATAAGAAATTGATAGGCAATCCTATTTGAGTATAGATTTAAATATGGCCAAAGTGTAATTAGGTATAAGGACACAAATCTAAATACCCTCCTTCAAATTGATGAAACAACTCTTGGTCCTGCGAGGATTTTCCATAGAAATAGCTCATCTGATAATATTATATATACTCATAACTGTCTTCCATATAGTCACATAAACCTATCGTGAATTCCTATACTAGTAGAATTCCGTTCTGATTTGGGATTTTAGTTTCTACAGGTTAGGAAATAATACAGAACTTGAATACATTATTCACATATGAACTTATGTTAGATCGATACTTCCAAAATTTGTATTTGTTTATGCTTGAGCACTTTATGTAAACTAACCCTGTCCTTTCCATGATTTATATAATGTACAATGGTTTTTCTACGTAGTTCACTACTTATTCTCTGTTCCTACCACATATAGATTACTCAAGTGTTTTATCAAGACATTAATAATAATAAAATAGCGCTATTCCTATAAGAGAAATCTTGCTGTGATACTATAGATGTAGTTTTTGGTGAAAAAAAATATTTCCACAAGTAACCTACAACAAATTTTTAATTCCAACTAATACCTGTGACTACAAATAATCAATTAGAACAACAACAAATACAATCATTTCAATAGCACAAATTCGGTAAGGGAATTAGAGAGTACATATGTGAACCTAGATGTTGGAAGACAAAGGGAACAACCGCGTTCCTCCCAACCTTAAAACAGGGCAGCCAAATCACTTGCCCGATTCACCCCCTAGACTGACCATGAATCCATGAGGGCGAACTTGAAATCTCCCCTTCCACAATGTTCCTCTAGTTTTGTAGTCCTCCCCTTACCTCACACTCAATATTCAGTGTCCATAATAGCAAGTACATGGTAGTTTTCTTTCCCGCATACTCAACAGTGTCCTGCCTCCTCACATATGCTATTTATCCAAAATATTTTGCCTAGGTCTTTCTTCCCTCACTTGGGAATTTTCGTATCTTCTTAAATCCTTGATTTTCAGGGGCTACGAATGGCCAAATCTCTGATTTTCCACTTGTAACAATCAACCTAGAGGTAGTTCTGACATGTTCCCCACTCATGGAGTCATCGTCCGCTAAATTTAACATTGTTGTTCCATTTGTCCTCCTGCAATAATTAAAACAATATTTTGTTTACATACAAGTGTCACAGTCAAATAGACTGTTGGGTCAAATCAGGTTTCTGCCCAACAATCATAATAATTAGTTACAATTTATTAAATTCGAAATTCAGAATTGCCATAAATGGCAAAAAAATTCCAGATTTGAATTTACTACAAATGGAATAATTTTCTAACAAATTTTGAATTTCAAAAATACTTCATTTTTGGGGATGTCACATCCTTTCCCACTTCAATAAAAAATTGTCCTCAATGTTCATTCCTTTCTTAAAACAATATTGGATGAGATTTCCACAAATTTCCCTCCAACTCCCAAGTGGCATCCTCAAGACTAAAGTGCTTCCATTTCACTTTTACCTGAGCGACGGTTCTATTCCAAAGTGCTATTTCTCTATGGTCAAGAAGGCGCAGGGGTTCCACCTGGAACTCGCCTTCTGGATCCACATGCACCAAGTTCCAATCGATCGTAAGATTAGGGTCATGGACATACTTTTTCAACAAGCAAACATGAAATACATTATGAATTATTAAATCAGTTTGGAGCGCAAGTTGGTAAGCTACATGTCCAATTTGAGTTAATATATTGAAGGGCCCACAAAACCTAGGTGCCAACTTGGCACAGTTCTTGAATTTTAGCGAACTCTTTCGGGTTTTTACCTTTAAGTAAACATGATCTCCCACTTGAAATTCTAAGTGTCTTTTTTTTTGGTCTGCATAACTTTTCTATCTGTCCTGTGCCTCTTTTAAGTTCTGTTGCACCCTTCTTACCATACTTTCCATTTCTTGGAGCATTTATCATCCAACCATGAGTCAGTTAACTGGATTGTCCCAACTAATTGGTGTCGTGCACTTTTTGCCATATAGTACCTCGAAGGGGCTCAATTTAGCCAAAGTTTGGTACCCATTGTTATATGCAAACTCTACCAAGTGCAGGTAGTCTTCCAACTTACTCGGTTTGGTCCTTATGTACATGTGGAGCATATCTTCTATGATTTTATTTGTTCGTTTAGTCTGTCCATTCATTTGTGGATGGTAACTTCTGCTGAAATTCAAATTAGTATTTATCCCTGCAAACAATTCTTTCCAAAAAGTGGACGTAAATTTTACGTCTCTATCTGAGATCACTGTTTTAGGAACACCATGCAGTCTAAAAATTTCTTTCATAAATATTTCAGCGATATTTATAGCTTTAAAAGTAGATTTCATAGGGATAAAGTGTGCGGACTTACTGAGTTTATCGATTACCACCATAATAGAATCATTTTGTTTCTGAGTTTAAGGAAAACCTATTATAAAATCCAGTGATATGGTCTCCCATTTCCATTCCGACACTGTTAATGGTTGCAATAGTGATGCAACCCTTCCCACTCCCCGGGGAATGATCGCTCTCACCAGGACCTTCTCTAACCTTGGCCCAAAGAGCTTGAATGCTCTTCTAATTCCCTGCTGGGAATTCTTCACCCACAACAACTCCTTTCTGACCTCCCCCTTTGCTTCTCGGGAAATCAGAACTCGCAGGCTCGCGAGTTCAATACTCACGGGGTCGGTCTTTCAATTCCCCGAAACCCGATGGGTCAACGGTCCACGCCTTCATATATCGGGGTTTTCCATATCGAGGAATCGGCACCTACAATGCTGCGATTCACCTACATGGTGAATCCCCGAACCCCGAACTCCGATGGCATGTGCGCAGCCTCCCTGCTACGTCACCTCTTCCTCCGTATATTGGGGATTGCGTGATCGCGATTTCACCGTTCACAATTTCCTTGCAACGAAAAGTCCCGAATGTCGAACCGCGATGCCACCTGTCAATACCCCACACTATCGCCGTGGGACCCGTCACAATTCGGGATTTCGCTATTCCTCCGTAGTCCCTTTCGACTATGAAACCGCCGAAGTGCCGAATCCCAACTCCTCGGGATCTCGTCCGTTGCGATGGCACAATTTCACTTATACTGCAAAACGTCGAATCCCGAACTCCGATCCGACGCCACCTAGATTCCACTAACTTCTTGTGGTCCCACTCACCACGTCACCTCGGGATTTCGCAGATCGCGAAACCGACCTGCGAGTTTTCTCTATTGTCAAGAACCCCGATTCTTCGAACCCTGAGATATGGGGATTCTTGACACGCGTCCCCACGATCAACGACTCAGAGCTTATCGGAGTAGTCGGGGATTTCCCTATCAGGAAATCAGGACATGCGATGTCGCAATTCACTTGCACCACAACTCCCAGAACCCTGAACTCTGATGCACATGTGCGACTTCTCCTCGCCACGTCACCTTCTCGCTCCACTATATCGGGAATCGCGTGATCGCGATTTCAACAGTCGCAAATCCTTTGCATTGGGAAACCCTGAATGCCGAACCCCGATATCTCCAGATCTTGTGCCACCTGTCCCTGTAATGATCTACGGCTCCGATTAAATCGGGAAATCGCTATTCGCGATTTCAACAGGTTCAAAGCTCCTGTCTTGCCAAACGCCAAAGCCCGATATGCCGATATCCGATGGCCGGTTCCCTTCCGCGCCTTTGGGCTAACTCCTGCGCAACTCCCGTCGATTCGATGGCTATCGGCGACCTAGGTCTAGATCCGACGATTTAGATCTGTCCTCTTGCGATCTTGCTTCAGAGGCTAATCTCTGAGCATCTCCTCCCGATCCAACGGCTTATGGAGTTCCCATATGAGATCCGACGGCTGTCGGTCTCCTCCCTTATGCAGACTCCTCCTGAACGTGAAAAACCAATGGTCCAGATATTCTTTCTCTGCCGATCTGATGACTCCTAAGCTATCCTGAGCTTTCCTGTATATTCTACCCAGACTTGGAAGAATTTAAACCTTCTAAAGGTCTCAACCCTTGCTTCCTTTCTCTTGCGCGAACTCCTCAACCTTGAGTTCCGCTAATGCGTGTAGAAGCGTCGTTTCCTTCTGAGATTATATAATCACTCAGGCCCCTAAGGGGATTTTCTCTTCTTTCTCCCACAGATGGAGAATAAAATGCCTCCCAGGCTCTCTGATCGCTCAAACAACCTCCTCGCTGAGACTTTCTGGGTATTCAGTGACCCGGCAGAATTCCTTCAGCAGATTCTCCTCTTGAGCCCAGAACTCAAAGAGTTCTCTTCACTTCTCCTGCGCCTACCTGCGCACAGTTCCTCAATGCCCTCCTGGCGGAGTATCCCTTCCATAGAACACGCAATAGTTCTTATTTCCCTGTGCACTCACATACTTCGCTCGATGCCCTCTAGGCAGAGCTTCTCAGAATCCTCAGCAGAATTCTGGTCTTCTCAACTGTGTCTCAACTATACAGTCTGGCCTCCTGAGGTATTCAACAAACTCACAGGTCTTCCTTTTCCTGAGTTGTTGATCTCAGTTCCGTGCCTCCGCACGTCTCTGTCTGACTCCTCACGAGTTCAGAAGTGCCTCCTTTGTGCACCAATATTCAGAGTCTCAATACTCTGTCACGCCCTCATGGCATGAAACCCCAAGACCTTTCAAAACTGAAATAAAACACACTCCCTGCAATGGCATACTCACAATATACAATTGCAGCATAAAATGAACACACACACAGACATGCATATAATGACAGAAAATGCAGGAAAATTTTCTCTGTATTAATAATGGAAAATGCATGTATATTTTACAAGGTGTTCCTCGAGCTCTCTCTCGGCTCTCTCTTCTGCTCCATATCCCTACCTCACTTCAAAATGAGATCTGAATATCTCTTTTACTTGAGGGCTCATTCCTCCAGGTTCACCTACTCTATTAATTTACAATCAATGACTGTCTAGTCCAGCGTATGGATCTATATCTCAGCCAATCTACAATAAATGCCTATCTTATCTACAGCCTGCGCAAAGGCATAGCTTTCCTGGCTCAACAGCCTAAGCCATTTAATTACATTCAATACAAACATGAATGAGGCTGCGCCTCCTTTTCAGCACATGAATGCATGCACGCTGATGTGGCTGGCTGGATGCATTGGAGAGATGCTCCTGCATCATACTCCACAGCTACAAAAATCATGAGCTCCTGCTCATGAGCTACCTCTGTTAGCTTATTGGAAATCCCCCTGGATCCCAAACAAATGTGTGGAGCTGTCCATTTGCTCCATTCTGTTGCTGCTTCCGCTGCGGTGCTGCTGTTGCTGCTGTCCTTCTGCCCAACTGCTCCTCGCTGGTAGTATCTGCTGACTTCAACATCAGCTCCATGATCTCCATGATCACCTCATCCAACTGTTCCAGTGGTTGGTTTAGTTTTTGCAGTCTCCCCAGCTGCAAAAATTTTTGGCCATTGGGAGTATCATCACGATCTCCCACGCCTTCATCTGTTTCCAACTTCATTTGTCGGATGTGCATGCCCTGCACTTTTACCCTTTCCTCCAGGGCTTCAATTTGATCCCACGGATCAGCAAAGCATCTGTTGTCTGTCTCTTCTCCTTCTGCTTCGACAACCTCCTATGTTTCATTCTCTTTAGCTTCAGTGTTGAATGCGTTGAGCCATTCCACCGAATGCTCATTCTCTTCTTTCATTTCTACTTGGGCAGATTTCAAAGTCTGCTCCAATTCCTCCTTGATAGTCATCATCAGCGGTGACTGTTCTTCTGCTGTTGCTGCACCTGTAATACAACTTTCTGCCTCCTCTGGGGCAAATGGTAGGAATATTGAAATTCCCCCAATTATCAGAATATCATTCTGATCTTTCACCTCTTCTGTCAGCTGCATATGCTGATCTAAATTCTTCTCTAAATTTATGAGACTATCAGACAGTCTCATTTTCTTTGTCAGTTCCTCTGGCTGATCCAAATTCATTTGCTCATCCCTGCCCACCTGGAAATATGGGATGCTTCCACCGCTTCCCTGGCAGATTATGAGATCTATTGATCCCATCTTCATCAGCAACTCCTGCTGAGTTGAACTCTCCATGAGACCTTCAGACAGTCTCGAATTTTCATTTCTGCCCACCTGGCAGTTTGACACGCTTCCGCTGCCCTCCTGGCAGTCTTCGACGCTTCCAATGCCCTCCTGGAAGTCTTCGATATCCTCATCTGATCTCCTTTCATTGCCCAGCTGGCAATGTGAAATTCCCTCACTGTCCTCCTGACAGTCCGTGAGATCCTCGACTGACCTCAACCCATTGCCCTCTTGGAAATCTGGAATTTATTCTTCTCTGCCTTCTTGGCAGTCCTTGAGATCATCAGGCGATCCCAATTTATCCCAATCATCATCATCATCATCAAGACCTTTTCCAGTCTCGGGTTCACATACATCAAACAATTCTTCATTATGCCGCATCAGTGATTCGAGCCTCTTTATCTATGCCCTGATGTCAGCGAGTTCTTTGTCCATTTCTTCTACCCTCATCAGCTTTGAGCTTTTCTTTTCAGCATGTCTATGGCATTCAGTAGCCATCCTGCTATCTCTATCTGCCCTTCTGGCAGACATGCTGCTGTCACTCCTCATCATGAGTTCAACCAGCTTCATCTTTGCAGTCCTGCAGACTATCTATGGACTGCTGCCTACCTGCAAGCAAGTCCTCATAGAGTCCTCCAGTGCTCTATCTTCCTTCACCTGCAATATACAGATGGAATCCCGCTCTTATACCACTTGACGCAAGTCGTGTGTATCAGAGTGCTTTCCTTTTTCTCCTTCTCTTCTCTCGCCTGCAATATACAAACAAGATTTCAGGCTCTGATACCACTTGACGCAACCCTTCCCACTCCCTGGGGAATGATCGCTCTCACCAGGACCTTCTCTAACCTTGGCCCGAAGAGCTTGAATGCTCTTCTAATTCCCTGTCGGGAATTCTTCACCCACAACAACTCCTTTCTGACCTCCCCCTTTGCTTCTCGAGAAATCAGAACTCGCAGGCTCGCGAGTTCAATACTCACGGGATCAGTCTTTCAATTCCCCGAAGCCCGATGGGTCAACGGTCCACGCCTTCATATATTGGGGTTTTCCATATCGGGGAATCGACACCTACAATGCTGCGATTCACCTACATGGTGAATCCCCGAACCTCGAACTCCGATGGCACGTGCGCAGCCTCCCTGCTACGTCACCTCTTCCTCCGTATATCGGGGATCGCGTGATCGCGATTTCACCGTTCACAATTTCCTTGCAACGGAAAGTCTCGAATGCCGAACCGCGATGCCACCTGTCAATACCCCACACTATCACCGTGGGACCCGTCGCAATTCGGGATTTCTCTATTCCTCCATAGTCCCTTTCGACTATGAAACCTCCGAAGTGCCGAATCCCGACTCCCCGGGATCTCGTCCTTTGCGATGGCATGATTTCACTTATACTGCAAAACGTCGAATCCCGAACTCCGATCCGTTGCCACCTGGATTCCACTAACTTCTTGTGGTCCCACTCGCCATGTCACCTCGGGATTTCGCGGATCGCGAATCCGACCTGCGAGTGTTTTCTGTTGTCGAGAACCCCGATTCTCCGAACCCCGAGATATGGGGATTCTTGACACGCATCCCCACGATCAACGGCTCAGAGCTTATCAGAGTAGTTGGGGATTTCCCTATTGGTAAATCAGGACATGCGATGTCACAATTCACTTGCACCACAACTCCCCGAACCCCGAACTCCGATGCACACGTGCGACTTCTCCTTGCCACGTCACCTTCTCGCTCCACTATATCGGGAATCGCATGATTGTTGGTCACTATAATTGCTTAATTAATTTTAAACAACCAAGTGAAACATAAATTATCAACCCAGGGAAGTCTTTTGTTTCAAAGATAGTTACGCACAGTATATGCTCAATCCCAAAAGCAACTTAGTGTTGTAGTAAAGAAATCTATACTAACTATACTTGCTTGAATGAACTGAAGCTCTGAATTAAATCACAGGAAAGTAATATCCCTATTGCAGTCCTTAAAGATCAATC
>ML807098.1:161511-186040 GCA_009831015.1 Picea engelmannii
ATGGTGAATTCCTCTGATTTAAAGAGGAAATCCCTTCGATACAATCATTACAAAGCATATCTGAATCCTATCCTAAATCGGATCTCCTTTCTAAATCAGCATAGGATGTCCTATTCTTACGCAACTGATTGCTGTTACAGGAGTTGAACGAGGTATTGCTGTTACGGCTGGTGTAACAGCTCCTTCATTGCTGCTGATGCTGTTTCAGCATCGCAATTCATGGGTTGTTTCATCCACGTGAATTGCACTTTTGACTGTGTCAGCCTTGACCGTTAACTTTAACGGCTTGTGTTTTAGCATTTGCAATTCTGACTGTGTGACAGCTCTGTGTTTCAGCATCTGCGTCCTCGATCTGTATAGCAGCTCCGTGTTTCGGCATATGCAACCTCAGACTGTGTAGCAGCTTCGTGTTTCAGCATATGCGACCTCGGGCTGTGTAGCAGCTCCGTGTTTCAGCATCATGACAGTTCTGTGTTTCAGCACAGGCCTCAAATGCTAATCTGCAGTTATGGATACTTATGCACTTATAATCAATAGTTTAGTACGAGAGTAATGTAAAATATCATGCAAAACAAATTAAACGTGTAGAAATGAGAAAGGACGTTATATACCTTGGAATGATCAGATGAAGTGATAATATGAGTCTAAATACAGGTGATCAAGGATATAATAATGGCAAAAAGTATGGGCAAAAAGGGTACATTGTGTGGTCCTAACAATGATCGTGATTTCAACAGTCGCAAATCCTTTGCATTGGGAAACCCCGAAGGCCGAACCCCGATATCTCCAGATCTTGTGCCACCTGTCCCTGTAATGATCTACGGCTCCGATTAAATCGGGAAATCGCTATTCGCAATTTCAACAGGTTCAAAACTCCTGTCTCGCCAAACGCCGAAGCCCGATATGCCGATATCCAATGGCCGGTTCCCTTCCGCGCCTTTGGGCTAACTCCTGCGCAACTCCCGTCGATACGATGGCTATCGACGACCTAGGTCTAGATCCGATGATTCAGATCTATCCTCTTGCGCTCTTGCTTCAGAGGCTAATCTCTGAGCATCTCCTCCCGATCCAACGGCTTACGGAGTTCCCATAAGAGATCTGACAACTGTCGGTCTCCTCCCTTATGCAGACTCCTCCTGAACGTGAAAAACCAACGGTCCAGATATTCTTTCTCTGTCGATCTGACGGCTCCTAAGCTATCCTGAGCTTTCTTGTATATTCTACCCATACTTGGAAGAATTTAAACCTTCTAAAGGTCTCAACCCTTGCTTCCTTTCTCTTGTGCGAACTCCTCAACCTTGAGTTCCGCTAATGCGTGTAGAAGCGTCGTTTCCTTCTGAGCTTATATAATCACTCAGGCCCCTAAGGGGATTTTCTCTTCTTTCTCCCACAGATGGAGAATAAAATTCCTCCCAGGCTCTCTGATCGCTCAAACAACCTCCTCGCTGAGACTTTCTGGGTATTTAGTGACCCGACAGAATTCCTTCAGCAGATTCTCCTCTTGAGCCCAGAACTCAAAGAGTTCTCTTCACTTCTCCTGCGCCTACCTACGCACAGTTCCTCAACGCCCTCCTGGCGGAGTATCCCTTCCACATAACACGCAACAGTTCTTCTTTCCCTGTGCACTCACGCACTTCGCTCGATGCCCTCTAGGAAGAGCTTCTCAGAATCCTCAGCAGAATTCTGGTCTTCTCAACTGTGTCTCAACTATACAGTTTGGCCTCCTGAGGTATTCAACAACCTCACAGGTCTTCCTTTTCCTGAGTTGTTGATCTCAGTTCTGTGCCTCCGCACGTCTCTGTCTGACTCCTCACGAGTTCATAAGTGCCTCCTCTGTGCACCGGTATTCAGAGTCTCAATACTCTATCATGCCCTCATGGCATGAAACCCCAAGACCTTTCAAACCTGAAATCAAACACACTCCCTGCAATGGCATACTCACAATATACAATTGCAGCATAAAATGAACACACACACAGACATGCATATAATGACAGAAAATGCAGGAAAAATTGCTTTGTATTAATAATGGCAAATGCCTGTATATTTTACAAGGTGTTCCTCGAGCTCTCTCTCGTCTCTCTCTTCTGCTCCATATGACTACCTCACTTCCAAATGAGATCTAAATATCTCTTTTACCTGAGGGCTCATTCCTCCAGGTTCACCTACTCTATTAATTTACAATCAATGACTGTCTAGTCCAGCGTATGGATCTAGATCTCAGCCAATCTACAATAAATGCCTATCTTATCTACAGCCTGCGCAAAGGCATAGCTTTCCTGGCTCAACAGCCTAAGCCATTTAATTACATTCAATACAAACATGAATGAGGTTGCGCCTCCTTTTCAGCACATGAATGCATGCGCGCTGATGTGGCTGGCTGGCTGCATTGGAGAGATGCTCCTGCATCAAATAGGCTAGCTAGATGTTGGTGTTTGGCCTTAAATTGCTAACAATCTTGGCACCTAGCCAAGTATTCTACTGTTTCGCCCTTCATATTAGGCCAGTAAAACAATTTTCTAAGTGTTGTTATTGTTTTCTGGTATCTTGGATGGCCAGAATACGGTTTCTTATGCACTTCATCAAGAACTGTTATCTTTAACTCTGCTGAATAGGGTATGTAAAGTTTGTTTTTACATCGTAGCAACCCATTTTTATCGATACTCAAGTCTGGTTTGTTTGAGTTTGTTGTGGTGTCTTGTAATTGTGCCACTAACTTAGTGTAATTTTCATCATTAATACCCGTCATCCTTATTCTCTATTCTAGATCTCTTTCTGCACTACTGACGTTTATCTAAAGTATCCCGTGGACTCTTCTACTTAAGGCATCTGCTACCTTATTTTACTTACCTTTGATATGTTTTACCTCAAGGTTGAATTTGCTCAAAAACGATAGCCACCATGCTTGCCTTGCATTAAGATCTGGTTGGTTAAATAGGTATTTCATCCCGCTGTTATCTGTCAATAGTAGAAACTTTCTACCCATTATGTAGTGTCGCCACATTTTTCAGGTGTGTATTACTGCTGCCAATTCTAAATCATGAGTGACATAGTTTCGCTCATGTTCCTTTAACTTTCAAGACTCATAGCAAATAATGTGTCCTTATTGAGTTAGGACACCACCTATTCCTTCTTTACTCGCGTCAACACAGACCTTAAAGTCTTTATCTGGGTATTCTACCTTTAAAATGGGTGTGGTCATTAATAATTCCTTCAACTTATTAAAACTATCTTGGCACTTTTGTGACCAGTTAAACTTGGTCCCTTTCTTTTGTAACGATGTGATGGGGTAGGCTATTTTGGAAAACACCTCTATAAATCTGCGTTAATATCCGATGATTCCCATGAATTACCGGATGTCTACTACATCCTTGGGTACCGGCCATTCCATAATGGCTCTTACTTTCTCAGGGTCTACTACAATGCCCTCTGCATAAATCACATGTTCTAGGTATTGTATCTTCTTCTGATAAAAATCGCACTTATCAAATTTAGCATATAGTCGGTGCTTCCTCAAGGTTTGCAAGATGATTCTTAAGTGTTCTTCTTGTTCTTCTTCTATTTTTGAATATACCAGAATATCGTCAATAAAAAACAACACAAATTTGTCCAAGTATTGACTAAAAATACTATTCATTAAGCACATGAATGTGGTTGGCGCGTTAGTGAGTCCGAAAGGTATGACCACAAATTCGTAATGTCCATATCTTGTTCGAAAAGTTGTCTTGCTTATGTCCTCATCTTTTATCCTAACTTGATGATATCCACATCTTAAATCCAACTTCAAAAAGATCTTTTCCCCACCTACTTGATCAAACAAATCGTTTATCCTAGGTAAGGGGTACTTGTTTTTAACGGTTACTTTGTTCAATTGTCTATAATCAATACATAGTCTTAGAGTACCATCTTTCTTCTTCACAAAGAGGATGGGTGCTCCCCAAGGTGAAACACTTGGTATGATATACTCTTTGTCCAATAACTCTTGCAGTTGTATTTTCAATTATGTCAATTCTAGTATACTCATTTGGTAAGGTTCTTTCGAGATAGGGGCTAAACCATGTAGCAGGTCTATGGAGAAGTCTATTTCTCTTCTAGGGGGTAATTCAGGTATTTCATCAACAAATACGTCTCTGAAATCGTGTAAAACAACAAAGTATTCCAAGTTAGGTTTGTCTTTCTTTTCTGACAGGTTTGTTACTTGGATGGCATAAAATTGACATCCCTTTCTCATACATTTCTTGAATTGCATCGCGGAAAATTGTGTAACTGGTACCGGTTTTGGTATACCTTGGTTTGTTCTAGTAGTGTCATAATCATCTTTATAGTTAAGTGTGTTTGTATAACAATCGAGTATTGCCTTGTGCTTTTCCAACCAATCCATTCTGATAATCATATCATAAGATCCTAGTGGTAGGATGTTCAGATTTGTCCTTATGTTTTGACCATCTAAGATGAACTCAAAATCAAAAATAAAGTCAACTACTTTCCTTTTAGTTCTGATAGCTAGTTGTACCAGCCATGATTTTGCATGCTTCAGTTTCTTAAGTTTATTTGAATCTACTATACCAAGAGTAATATAACTTAACGTAGCTCTAGGGTCAATTAAAACAAAAATTTGAGTGTTATTGATTTTACCTTCAATTCCTACCACGAAGAAATGGTGGTCAACTCGCCGACCATCTATGGCTGCATTTATCCAATGCAGGCTTCTGCCCACAACACCCACCGTCAAGGCTTCCTGCAAGTTATGAACAACAATCTTGTTTGTTGAAATTAAACATGGACAATTCCTCTTTAGGTGAGGTTCTCCACATTCCCATCACTTTAACGGTTCGTGGGGGCTGTCCCCAAACTTCTTTGTTCCCATATTTACCAGTTTACCGCTGCCTTGTGTATTAGGATGGTTGGAGTGAAAATATTTTCTCGGAAATCTTTTTTTTGCATTCTGATAAGGAGCTGACTGGTATCCCCTCTACCGTTGGTTCATTCGATCTTGTTTCTCTTCCTTCCAGGCTTTGGGAAACTCTGCCCATTGTTTGTACTAGTCGTAGCACATTCATGCTTTCTTGAATACTTCACTCAAGGAATTGGGGTTGTTGACTCAATTATATCCCTGTAGGACTGTGGTAAACAACTTAAGAATCGTTGGATTTTCACCTTATCCTCTCGGATGTAAGGTACGAAGCTTAGTAATTCCAGGAATTTATTTATAAGTTCCTCCATTGTCATCAGTCCAAGTATTTCTGTTCTAAGACTTTTGCGACCATTGTTTTGTTCATAGATTTCTTTCGGATTCATCGCATAGGTTTTTTGTTTTTCGACGTTTTGGACCAAACTAGTGTGGTCCATCATCAGGAAAGCGTTTTTTTTTTTTTTTTTCCAAGTCTTAACTCATAAAATTCTTTTTGTTTTCTTTCATAGTAGCTTTCAGATAGGTAGTGTTTCTTGAAATATTTCTTAAAGTCAGACCATTCCATATGTTTCTCCTTTAGGCCCTTGGCCAATTTCAGGTCCTGCCACCAAATACTAGCCTTCCCTTTTAGATTGTATATGGCCATTCTGACCTTCATATTGTTGGAGTAGTTATATATTTGGAAGTATTTTTTGATGTCCAATAACCATGCCTCAACTTCTTCTCCTATTCTGGATTCTCCATCAAAGGTAGCTAGTTTAATTTTCTTGAATTCTCCTTCCAAGTGGTCTACTTGTTTTCTCTTTCTGTCTATTTTTGTTTTCTCCTCAGCTGAAGGTGTACCTTCAGATGAACTGTCTCCTTTTTCTATTTCAGGTCCATAGTTCTTGCAAGACCTCTTTCTAACTTCTTCATTGTTATTATCATCCTTTGGGATTTTCTTCATCACTATACTATGCAACAAGACTTCATTTATTTCCTGTTGAGCTTTCTTCAGTTTTTCATTTTCGACTTTGAAAACCTCCAGTTCGACGATGAGATTTCTCATTGTTTCCAGTACTTCAGTAGGTGAGCTTCTATCACTATTCTGTCTCTGATTTTTACGAAGTCTTTGTTCATGATTTCCATCGATTCTTATTTCCCCGTCATCCGGTGCTGCCATGATTAAGACAAAACATAAATGTTTTTATGTTTGTAACAATGAAGGTTTATTAGTTTGGCATAAGAAAAAATATAAGCCAAGAATTTAATGTGGCCCTATTCAAGGCCCAGTGTTGTAAACTTTGCTCTGATACCATATGTAATGAACCTCATAATTAGCCATGTATATATATATATATATATATATATATATATATTAAGGGACATTAATCTATGACTTTCATTGAATAATTTCGAAGATCAGATACAAACATCTTATTTCCTTATTTCCTGTCCTAAATCTCTTTGAGGTAGTTTACATGCCACGTTAAGACACTACCACCCCAGTCTAAATTACTTTAAGTATCAAGGTTCTATTGTTCCCTTCATACTCAAACCACACTCATTTATATGTAAAAATAAAAAAATATAGTATTCTAGGCTTAGGATCTCTAGCCCCTTTCTCTCCCTTAGTCGAGGGTTCCCCATGTTGGCACGCTAGACTATTTAAAAGTCCTTAGATGAAAGTTCATATACAGATGTAAGGGAAAAGGAGTCGGGACTATGTCCCTTACCCTCGCTTGACTTGATCTTAACTAAACATTACATAGACTAAATTCAAGGAATGTTGGTTTAACTAAAGTGAATGGTTGGTGTGGCGTATTCCAAGTCACTGTATTGTGAAAGGGACTGAAAATGACTTCGTAACATTTGTGATGTGGAAGAGATGGTCTTCTGTTAGGCGAAATTAAGAATTTGTATTACCATTAAATGACAGTCCTATATTATGCAAATTACGAAGTCCTCACCTGGCTTCATCCAATCGAGATGCACCGACTCTGCTCTTATCACATGCTCCATCTATCCTTCGTACTCTTAGCCTTTACAACATGTAGTTAGGTTTCATCAAGGGTTTAATGTGTTTATTCTTTCATTGTGGAATCCCCTTGAAAGGCTCTATGAAACGTCTCTTAGAAGAAGGTTGCCAAAAAAAGAGGGTAACGAGAAATGGAGGCCGCCATCGCCATCTACCATCCCTGGTAAGCACTAGTTCCCTATACTTTTGGTTGTTAAGGTGGCTCGAATCTCTCTTAAAGTGAAAGGAACCTCATACACAGATTTCCCATTTACTCTTACTTGAGTCTCCCCTTAAAGTTATGCTGTAAAACTGTCATGAATTAAATCCTATTTTCTGGGCGAGTATAGTCTTTCTATGGGCTTAATTTATGACTTCTTGGGAGGTATTGGCACCCCGCCCCTTACCCCGATTCTAGATACCATACCCTGCTAACAAATTACTATAGTTTGTACTATATAACACTGGTATTATTTAAGGTCTTTCTATAGAGGTAAGTCGAGGCTTGTTGTTAAGTTTCATTTATCTCCTTGTGTTATTTATGTTTCCTTATACCATTATCATGGTCTGGGAAGGTCCTTTTACATTTTATGTTAAATGTTGGTATAATTTGATTTATTTTTTGTAATTATAATTTAAATTTCATAATTAGTATTGTTCACTGATGATGGGCCCCTTTGGTTGTGAGGGTACTTGTCAGATGGAATTTGTCCCCTTCCCCTCCTTCTTGTTCGAGGATGACCTCCATATATATGCTCAGAGAAAGGCTTGCCTTACGACCCGAGTTAAGTGTTAATCTTAGACTGGACTCTTTTGATTACCTTCATTCTGTTGAAAATTATCATTCGACTTATATATTTGTTTTGTAAAGAATTCTAATGCAAACTTGTAACTTCCTTGCAGGATTTCGACTGTTTACACTCATGGGTATCGGTTCTTATCAAAGGAAAAAAAGGTATTCGAGCTCCCTTATAAACACTTCGAGAGTTCAGGCACTTTGAAGGACACGACTTCCATTTATATTTAGAGCATTTTGTACTTACGTTCAATTTCTTGTATTAGCTAGGAAAGAAAGGATAAACCCTAAAGAAAAACATTTTGGGTTCTTCTGGGGCAGCTTGCTATGTGTGATAGCTCCTTTTTGGAGGTTACTTTACCAGCCCTTTCCTTAACTAATTACAATAAAGTAAGGATTGTTGGATAGTATTATTCGGTATTTTGGTTTCTCTGTTGTAGGTGAATCCCCTTGTGGACAAGTGGATTCCCTCTTGGTCTCTAGACTCATAAGGCCAAGATAGAAAAGTGCTTAACATGGACACTAACTTCCTTTTAGATATAATCAAGCTAATAAATGAAAGAGAAGGAAAAATATATGTACCTTATTAGCAACACTCTCCCTTTCAAAGTCCAAGCTAAGCTTGGATCTTGAGCTCCCTGATAGGTCCTACAAAACAAACAAAGATACAATGGACTTCCTACTCTATTGAAATTATGTCAAACATAGATCCATCTACTGCAGACAAACTCATATAGAATAAGCACAAGTTTGAAATAAACAGACCAAGCATTGATTATATTAATGAGAACAAGTAAAAGTACTTACAATCCTTGGAATGAAGCTACACCAACTTCTGCCAGTTCTCCTTGTCCAACCCTTTTTCTCAAGTAATCTACACTGATTTCTCTGATGACATCTTACTCATGAGATCATAAGTGTTATATCTCCAATATTTTCCATGTCAATACCTTCTTATGAGATCATAAGTTAGGTATAATTATCCATCTCCATTGTTCCTTTCACCATGATAAGGCCTCCTTATATAACCTTGGAGAGGTCCAACCACTTGAGAGATCTTTGGGATGAGTTGAGGATCTCCCCTAAGATCATTCCTTGCCCATCTATTCGAATACAACTACCTTAAGGAATTGAGGGATTCTTCCCTGATTTGCCTCAACAAACCCAAAATTTTCTCAGAAAAGGGGTACATAAATTTTGGTTATCAGGATTGTAGTCTGAACATGCATACTCAGTATCAAAACTTTGTATATTTCTCACTGTAGGGTATGAAAGGGTATTTTCTTCCTTATTTCGTTTTCGTCTTAGTAAAGATATAATTGCAGGTCCAGTTTTATTCAATATATCTATTGTATACTTCTTTACTTATGGTATGTAGGGATATGACCGTGTGTAATTTTTAATTTCATTCACACTGTAGACAATTAAATCTTGTACTGTAATATGAATAAATGAGAGGTTTCCAAATTCTTTATTCAACGTCTCTTTCATGTAGTGGTAGATACATGTTTATAGGAACAATTGATATGATAGGAACAAGTCTGTGTATATATATATATGTAATTTCTGTGAAAGACATTCAGAGACTTGATTCTTTGTATAAAGAAGTTATATAACTTACATATATGCATGTATTTGCATGTCTTAGTAGAGATTACAATGACCAAAATGTTTAATTAGTTAACAGTTGTATAAGAAACAAATAGGCAGTCCTATTTGTGTATAGATTTAAATCTGGCCGAAGTGTAATTAGGTATAAGGACACAAATCTAAATACCCTCCTTCAAATTGATGCAACGACTCTTGGGCCTGCAAGGATTTTCCATAGAAATAGCTCATCCAATAACATATATATATATATATATATATATATATATATATATATATATACACACACACTCATAATTGTCTTCCATATAGTCACATAAACCTATCGTGAATTCCTATACTAGTAGAATTTCGTTCTGATTTGGGGTTTTGGTCTGTACAGGTTAGGAAATAATACAGAACTTGAATACATAATTCGCATATGAACTTATGTTAGATCGATACTTCCAGAATTTGTATTTGTTTCTACTTGAGCACTTTATGTAAACTAACCCTGTCCTTGCCATGATTTATATAATGTACAGTGTTTTTTCTACGTAGCTCACTACTTATTCTTTGTTCCTACCACATATAGATTACTCAAGAATTTTATCAGTCGATTAATCATAATAATATAGGGATATGCCTATAACAGAAAGCTTGAAGTGATACTATAGATGTAGTTTTTTATGAACATAAATATTTCCACAAGTAACCTACAACAACACTTTAATTCCAACTAATACTTGTGACTACAAATAATCAATTAGAACAACAACAAATACAATCATTTCAATGGAACAAATTCGGTCAGGGAATTAGAGAGTACATATTTGAACCTGGTTGCTAGAAGACAAAGGGAACAACCACGTTCCTCCCAACCTTAGAACAGGGCAACCAAATTAGTTGCCCGGTTCGCCCCCTAGCCTAACCATGAATCCATGAGGGAGAACTTGAAATATCCCCTTCCACAATGTTCCTCTAGTTTCGTAGTCCTCCCCTTTCCTAACACTCAATATTCAGTGTTCATAACAACAAGTACATAGTAGTTTTCTTTCCCGCATACTCGACAACGTTCTACCTCCTCACATATGCTATTTATCCAAAATATTTTGCCTGGGTCTTTCTTCCCTCCCTTGGGAATTTTTGCAGCTTCCTAAATCCCTGAATTTTAGGGGCTACCAATGGCCAAAGCCCTGATTTTCCACTTGTAATAATCGACCCAGAGCTAGTTCCAACATGTTCCCCACTCATGGAGTCATGGTCAGCTAAATTTAACATGGTTGTTCCATTTGTCCTCCTGCAATAATTAAAACAATATTCTATTTACATACAAGTGTCATAGTCAAATAGACTATTGGGTCAAATCATGTTTCTGCCCAATAGTCATAATAATTAATTATAATTTATTAAATTTGAAATTCAAAATTTCCATAAATGGCAAAAATTTTGCAAATTAGAATTTACTGAAAACGAAATAATTTTCTAACAAATTTTGAATTTCAAAAATACTTCATTTTTGGGGATGTCACACTACAACACTGATAATCTATGTTTCGGTGTCTTCGATGACTGAACACATCGGTGCTACAATATTTACATAGTGCACCAGATAGTATTTTTTACAAATAAACCAAATAAGATGCACCCTTTTAGAGAACGGGTGCGAACAATGCGTTTGATTACTATGGAGCACATCAACGTATATATTTTTTGAAGAAAATATTACAATGGCATGTAATTTTTTTATTTAACCCTATCATAGTGAGGTGGATTTTCCAAAGCACTGGTGCGTCCAGTGTTACATAAGGAACCAGTTATTTTAAAAAAATATCCGTAACATGGTGCTCCCTTTAGAGAAATGGTGTGGCCTGGTGCATTAGTATACTATAGAGCACACCAACATATATATTTTGAAATAATCCTACAATGGTATGTAAATTTTTTTATTTAACCATGTCATGGTGCACTCTATTATTAGCGGCACCGGTGCATCTATTTTAACAACGCACTAGATTATGTTTGTTTAAAAATAACCCTATCATGGTGCATCCATTTAGAACATGTGTGCTAACATGTGCGTCGATATTCAATGGAGCGCATCAGAGTATAGTTTTCAAAATAATCCTATGATGGTGCATATTTGTTTTATTTAATCATTCCATTGTGAGGTTATTGATGTAATTCCCCTATGCATTGGGGTATTATAAATGCACTGATGGAGTGTCATTTAAATATATGCACCATTCTTCTTTAAAAGCTATCAGAATTTTTATTCGCCAATGATATAGATTATAATTTTTCTCAATTGAGCATGTTGTAGAATCAAGGATAATTTTGTGAACTCCCAACTATTTTATAAACGAGAAATGATTATAGTTTAGGTTTTTAAGAGATGGTTATGATCATTGATAATGAGATCAAGGTTATGATCGTTGACAGAGAGATCACGTGGGTTGTGATCATTGACGATGAGATCAAGTAGTTTATGATCATTGGCGATGAGATCACACGAGTTATGATCATTAACAATGAGATCATGCATGTTATTATCAATGACGATCAAGCAAGCCAGTTATGCTCATTGATAGTGACATCACACAAGTTTATAATCATTGACTATCATGATGGTGATAAGGGAAGGGAGATCAAGATGGTAGTAGTTGCCCATGAAGAAAGATTCCCATCATGGACATCATGGTCATAAGAAGTCAACTTGTCATCATTTTCACACACAATTGTTAATTAGCAACTAATATAGATTAGAATTTTGCTAGAAAACCCGTTAGTTGGGAGTTCACCAAATATTTGAGTCTACAACATGTTTAAGATGATTATAGATTAGAATTTTGAGAGAATACCCATACTTTAGACTTAAGTATTTACAATTGAAATGCCTATACTTTAGACTCAAGTCTTTACAACTGAAATGCCTATACTTTAGACTCAAGTCTTTACAACTGAAATGATAACATAAAAATTCAAAGAAACAACAAGGAAACAAATCCCTCTCCATCTCCCTCACTGCACCATTTCGTACAAAATTATACAGGTCAACCCTATGTTTTTGTTGTTTCTACTCTCTCGATTGTCTCTACATCATTAAGAATATGGGTGGTATTGTTTTTAATTTAACCCTATTACAGTTCAATAAATAACTAGTTGCACCAATGCGTTATTATTTACGTAGTGCGCTAGAGTTTTTTTTCAAAATCCTTTGCATGGTGCATCATGGTTTGGTAGAAACCTTCTGCACCAGTGCAATTGTTTAAGTAGGGCATGGTCATATATAATTGTTTTTAAAATAACACCTCCACGATGCACAATGTCTTATAGTAACTGTGTGCCCCTGTGCGTCATTATTTCTTTAGTGCACTAGAGTATTTTTTTGTTTGAAATAAACCTACTACGGTGCGTTAATTTTGTGGGAGTTGTATAAAATGCACCCGTGAATTATATATTTATAAACGAACTGTAAAAAAATATCCACTAAAACCTCCTCCCGCTCGCCTCTGCTATAAACAGATTTTTTGGCTATTTTAATAGGGGCATCCACAAAAAACTCTACTAGAGAGTCTTTTCCTTGTAGTTAGGGCTATGTTAAATACTATGTTGTTAGGAGGAGAAGGGGTTCCATTCTATGTTATTGTATTTGTTCCATAGCATAGTGGAACAACTAGGAGCGGGGAATTAGAGAGAATAACAGAGGGGGATAATGTTTTGTAGCATCCTAACAGGCCACAAGTCTTAGCGAACTCCATAAAGAGTTCCTTATCCTTTGTACTTGCATTATTTCTATACTAGATAAAACACAACAAAGCATCCTCAACTTCTAGCCGGGGTTTCTCCCATAAGGGTTTCCGAGAGAAAATGTTTGTTTTATTTTGTGGATGTTGTGTATTGTGTTTTACTATTCTCTATTTTCCACATTTTATTTATTTCATGCATAAGCAGAAAATGAGTAACTAAATATTTTGGAATCTAAAGGAATTTAACCTTCATAATGTATATTTCAATGTTAATTATCAGATCTATTTTAACGAACTGTTCGAGTGGAATATCCACAATATTTTATAGATCAGTTGTTATAATCTGATCCTATTAGTGAAGTGTTTTCAATCAATCCTCACACAATCTAATGAAGCTTCATTATATGTACAGTATCTCTAATCAACAATGTTTGTAAGATCATCATATTAACATCATTCACCGACAAATGTTTCAATTAGGCAAGATTACATCATACATTTTAACACATAACAAGTAGAATATGATTGATTGCAATGGAATGAGGAATGCCACACTTATTATTATAATGGGGATGATTAATGATCGTAGGAGTGGGTTTTTTCAAATTGATTTTAGATAGAAGCCATCACCAATGATTATTTATACACTACAATGTTGAAATTTTTCTTGGTAGAAGAGAGCGATAGAGGCTATTACTCACAAGATACTTTATTTAAGGATTAACCACTCAATCTATCAATATGTTCTTCTTAGTTTTGTCACTCTCCTTTTGTTTCCTTTTTCATATTTTCTTAGATGTAATCACTCATTTGATTTACCTTAATCATATTTGGACATTTTGATGGTTTTCCCCATCTCATATTATATTTGAGTTATGAGATCATACATATTGGAGAACACTTGGAATTGGTGCATAGAAGATGCAACAATAATTTTCGTAAAATGCTAGATTTAATTCATGTAATGCATAATATATTTTTGTGCATCAAATTTTTCAATGAATGGGACTCCCACCCTTCCACGAGTTTATATATTAATCTATATCCATTAATATTTTCTACATTTTCACGTTTAAATTTGTATTTCATTTATCTTGGGAGAATGGTATCCAAAAAATAATGCACTTTGTGGTTTTATTTCAAATTTTTTCTAGATGCATTATTTCTTTCAAAATTTATGTTTCTAAAGTTGCTCACATTATGATTCCATAACCTTATGATTTACACCATTTTGGATTAAATTGATATCAACTTCTTCATTCGTTTTTATCCCCATTGTAAGACTTGTGTTATGATATTCAAACTTAGTCAAATCTAACATACAAATGTGGATTGTAGAAGCACTACTTAGGTGATAATCGGAAGCTCCTTCAAAAGTTGAGTAAGGATCAACCCGAGATCTAAAGCTGATAGTGGATAACTTGATTTCATCTACCTCAAAGGAGAGTATGATCAAAACTATCTTGATATCATCTACCTCAAAGACGAATATCCAATGATCAAAGCTATCTTGTTAATGATCAAATTTAACCATGTGAAATTTGTGTCATAACATCTCAAACTCATGTTAAACTACTCACATGTAAGTCCAACATTGTTGTTATATTATCACACCAAAATTTTGTATGTGCTAAACATTCTCTTAGTTCCATTTCCATGCATCTACATCTCATGTTCATAGATTTTTCATTAATTTTTTGAACATAATTATATAAGAGAAAATACATATTGTACCAAATATTATGGTCTCATTTTAGTTAATTTGATTAGGTTAGATGTAACTTTTATTACTAATTTATATTAGTATATTGAACATTCATGAAACCAATGTTATAATAATTATTTATAAAATTGTTAGATCACGTTTATACACTAGTCATGTCATATGTGTCATTTCTATTCATTGATTCATTTATACCATTATATCATTAATGTTTCACCCAATAATTTACAAAAAATCAAAACATAAAAAATACTTTTAAACATAATATTGCATAGTTTTACAAATGAACTCATTTTGATTTTACAAAATTAAATTTTCCATCACAAATTTGAAATACGAAGAGCTCCTTAGAGAAGGGGAAAGGATGAGGCGATTATTTTAAACATTATATTGCATCCTTTTACAAATGAACTAATTTTAATTTTACAAAATTAAAATTCCATCACAAATCTGAAATAAGAAGAGCTCCTTAGAGAAGGGGAAAGGATGACGTGATTATTATGCGAGAGTTTGATAAGGACATGGTCAGAAACTGGAAATAAGTTGTAAGGATTCGTCCACTAGTGTATCAGATAAAGAGAGATCCTCAACAAGTTAGATGGCTCGAATTTCATCAATTGGAAATTCAAAATGCAAACCTTGATGGAAGGTTATGGCATATGGACTATCGCGAAAGAAGATGAAGCACGACCCGATGCAACTGTAGGTGAGACTGTGGAAGCAATACTAGATTGGGATAAGCAGGAGAACAAAGCCAAGGTATTGTTGAGAATGTTTGTTAAATATAACATAATTACGCATATTAGAGATGCTAAGAATTCTAGTGAAACCTGGAAAGTACTTAAATATTTGTATCAAACTAATAATACAAATCACATTATTTTCCTGAAGAGTAAATTGCTAAGTATTAAAATGGATATAAATGAGTCTGCTAGTACTTTTCTTGCGTGAATTAAAGACATGAAAGATAAATTGGGAGATATAGGAGAAAAAGTGTCAGACACTGATCTTGTCACAATTTCCCTAAATGGAATGCTAGAGGACTATCAAATGTTTATAACAGGCCTTGCAGTGAGGGAGAAAGCTCCTACTTTTGAAGAACTCATAGGTATATTGTTGCAAGAGGAAGAGAGGTGCGCAAATTTGAAGCATAAGAATTTAGACTTAGCACTATGGAAAAAGAAGAGATTCCCTAAAGGGAAACCATGAGAATGAGGCATAGGAGGAAGTTCATTTCAAATGAAGTCATTTTTAAAGACAAATTGGCGCAACCTTTGTCCTCACTGGCACGTCCGCTACCTCAGGACCTTCTCTTCCCTCGGCCAGAAGAACTAGATCACTCTTCTATTTCCCTTTCGGGAAATCTGCACCCACAGTTCACTCCACGCAATCCTCCTTTTCTGCACTCGGAGGATCGAAATTTCACGACTTCACAAGTTCACGAATGCTCACTATACTCTCGAGTCTCCGAGACCTGATGTATCAGCCTCGCTGGCTTTCTTCCTCTGCTATCGAGACTTTGGTCTTATCGCGTCTTCGCAACTCGCAACGCCAACCACTCGGGGTTCCAACCTCTGATACCCGATGCGCCGAAATGTCGAGACTCGCAATCTCGCTTCCTCGCAGCTTCACTACTCGCGCAACCAAATGACTTCTACCTCGACTCTCGAGGCCCGAGACACTGAACCTCCGATGGTTTCTACCACCTGTCTTCCACTATCTCCTGTGGCCCACACGATCCACACAATCGTCGGGACTTCGCGTCTCGCTATATCGTGACCTCTGCTTCGAAGAGTTGGAGTCTTACCTAACGAACTCCCGATATGCCGATCCACGAGTAGAATCAACACTCCTCATGATCCCAATTTGACGGCTCCTGCCCTCCTGAGATTCGAACCTTTTCCACACCTGCACAGTAACTTCCTTGCACTCCTACAAGATCCAACGGCCCTCGGATTCTCGCGACTTCTCCTCAAAGAACTTCGACTGTCCGTTCCTCCTAGTGAAATCCCTGAAATGATGTGACGCTCTTCCACGGAACTCGCCACCCTGCGCACAAACCTACGGCGTTCCTTGCAACCTTAAAGACATGACTTCTTCACTTGTCCTTCGACGAACTTCGAAGGTCTATTTCTCCAGATCTTTTCTCGCAGCGTTCGAGTCCCTTCAGGAAACTCCTTGCACGCACTCCTTGCGGAAAATCTTCAAACACAATTAAGTGTTGAAGTCTTTGATCCTACGCACTCCTACAACAGAAATCCCTCAATCTCTTTTCTCAGAATCGCAACTCTAAGACTTCGTCTAGCCTGTGCACTCCTTGCATGGATCCGGTGCCAAATCTTCACTTCTGAGAACTTAGAACAAAATTTTCCTCTATCTGAACCCTTCTGTCAACGCACTCCTTGCGGACGATTCAGCTGCACTCCTTGCAGGAACCTTCTGGCTCAAATAGAGAAACAATTGAAACTCATTCTCTCATACTCTCAGACTTCAATTCAACCATGAAATCACATACACAACATATCCAAAGAAAATGTGTGACAGAAAACAAACATCTAAGAGCTTAATATCACAAATACACAGAGAATAACACCAAACCATGGAATTGAATCAAGTTCTTTCTTATTAATTCAATGTCTGTACATGGGTGTTATTCATACACTTCTCTTCTTTCTCTTCTCTTCTTGCTCCTGAATGAATAATAATACAATGTACAAAGGAGGGTGTCTATATCCCGTTTCCCTCTCGAACTCTAAACTATCAAATCTAGACTTAAATATTCTATCTACTTTTCATTAAATCTATTAAATGCCTCATCTACCTAAGGACGTGAGCTTAAAGGCTCAAGATCCATTACAATATACAAAGTGCGCTTCATTAAATCCACACATTAATGTTTGGCGCAACAAATATCAAGGTGCTACAAAAAGAAATCCGTTGGCTTGTCCAACTGTCCTCTGCTCTCGCACTGGCTCGCTTGACGTGGGCGATGCTCTTGCATCATACTCCCTCACTTGAAAAATTTCATGGGCTCATGTCCATGAGCTCCTACACGGTCTGTCCATGCATCTGTATCATTGCTTCGCTTTCCCAGCTGGCATCTTCTACTGGGTGATTCTTCCACTTGACCAGATACTCGAAGTATTCTTTTCTTCTAGTCTTCTTTCTCACTCGCTTGTCCAGTAAGCACTCCATCTGTGGCATCTCTGCTACTGGTAATTGTTTCATCCACTAGATTTATGGTTCCTCATCTCCAGTCTCTGTCTCTCCAACCTTGTATGGGTATAAATCTGAAACATTGAATATCAGAGATATCCCGATGCCCTCCAGCAACTCAATATCATAAGCGTTCTCGCCAAATTTCTTCAGGACTCTACAAGGTCCGATTTTCTTCATTTTCATCTTATTATATGTTCCCCTTGGGAACCTTTCTTTCCTCAAGTGTACTAGAACCAGATCGCCAACTTCAAACTGAATTTGTCTCCTATGCTGATCTGCTCTGCGCTTATACTCCTGATTTGAGTCTATTAATCGCTGCTTCACCCTGCTGTGAAGTTCTTTTATTGCTTCAGCAAATTCTTCTGCACTAGCCCTGATAGTTGCAATCTGCTCTGACTCCCTGAGTTCAGAAACTCCTCTCAGTTGTGTCCCATACACAATATGAATGGACTTTTCCCTATACTCTGATTCATTGAATCGTTGTATGCAAACTCTGCCTGTGGAAATATGCTATCCCAGCTGCTATGGTGCTCTGTCACCAAGCTCCTCAATAAATCTCCCAGACTCCTGTTGACCACTTTTGTTTGGCCGTCTGTCTGCGGATGATAAGAAGAACTAAACGCTAAGTTAGTTCCTAGCTTCTTCCATAGCATCCTCCAAAAATGCCCTATGAATTTGGTATCCCTTTCCGAAACTATGCTTTTTGGCAATCCATGGAGTCAAATGACCTCCTTAAAAAACAAATTTGCGATGTGAGTCACATCACTGGTCTTCTGGCATGGAATGAAATGTGCCATCTTTGAAAACTTGTCTACCACCACAAAGATTGAATCAACACCTCTTTGTGTCTTCGGCAAACCCAATATAAAATCCATGCTTATTGCCTCCCATGGCCTCTCTGGTATGGGCAACGGTTGATAAAAACCTGCATTCTATTTTCTCCCCTTTGAATGTTGACAAATTTGACACGTGTCAACAAATCGCTTGACATTTGCTCGCATGCCTGGCCAAAAATATGATTCGCTCAGCTTTGCAAATGTTTTGTCGTGGCCAAAATGTCTTGCCAAACCCCCGCTATGTTTTTCCTTTAGCAAATTCTCCCTCATGGAGAAATTTGGAATACGCAGTTGATTGCCTCTTAATAGAAATCCCTCCTGGATCATATAATCTATCCAAGGACTCCTATCTCTGAGAACTGGATTCTCAGCTGCCTCATATGCTTCCCCGAAATCTGCATCTCCGGCATACATGTCTCTGAGATTTTCAAAACCCAATGTTTTGACTCGAAACTCCTGCAGCAACAAACATTTCCTACTCAAAGCATCAACCACTTTGTTAGCAGTCCCTGAAATGTGTTTAATCACAAACGTGAAATTCTGCATATACTCTACCCATTTTGCATGCTTCTGATTCAACTTCTCCTGTTGACTCACAAATTGCAATGCATGATTATCGTTGTACAATACAAATTCTTTTGGGATCAAGTAATGCCTCCACTTCTTCCATGCCTATATGATGTATCATACGTGGAGTACTTCAGTTTGGCTTCATCCAGCTTCTCGCTATAATATGCAATTGGCCTGTCCTCCTGACTCAAGACCGCTCCTATGGCATACTCGCTGGCATCACATTTCACCTGAAATGTATTATGAAAATTCGACAACACCAATACTGGTCGTTCCGTTATCTTCCGCTTCAATAGGTTGAAGCTCTTCTCAGCCTCTGCGGTCCAATGAAAAGTTTTATGTCGCTTCTTTACCATGTCCATTATTGCTACGCTAATTCCACTAAAATTACTGATGAATTTTCGGTAGAAACTAGCTAAACCATGGAAACTCCTCACCTCGAAAATATTTCTCGGTGATGGCCAATTCTTGATCACTTCCACTTTACTCAGATCCATTTTCATCTCATTCACCGATATAACAAAACCCAAATAAATGAGTTCTGTTTTCATAAATGAGGACTTCTTCATGTTAATCAACAACTTCTCTTGTTGTAGCTTCCTCATCACAATGTCCAAATGTTTCAAATGTTCAGCCTTTGTCTTACTGAAAATCAATATGTCATCCAGATATATGACGACAAACTTTCTGATGAATTCCCTCAGGACTTCATTCATCAGCCTCATGAATGTGCTCGATGCGTTTGTCAAACCAAACGGCATGACCAACCATTCGTACAAACCTTCGTTTGTCTTAAATGTTGTCTTCCATTCATCACCTTCCCTCATGCGAATCTGGTGATATCCTCTCTTCAGATCAATCTTTGAAAAGAAATTTGCCCCACTCAGGGAATCCATCAGATCATCCATTCTCGATAGTGGAAATCTGTACCTAATGGTAATTTTGTTGATCGCTCTTGAGTCTGTACACATTCTCCAACCTCCATCCTTCTTCGGACTAAGCATGGTCGGAACAATGCACAGACTTAGACTTTCTCTGACCAGCCCTTTGTCCAACAACTCCTGGACCTGCTTCTTTACCTCCTCATTCTCCTGCGGCATCAACCTATACGCAGCTTTGTTCGGCAAACTTGCTCCTGGTATGAGGTCAATATGATGACTCACACTCCTCATCGGTGGCAACGAATGAGGTAATTCGTCCATAATGATGTCAGTGAACTCTTCTAGTAGTTCCTGAATCTCATCTGGTAAATCATCCACTCTTGTGCTAGTCAGAATAATCCTCGGCTTCCTGACCACAAAGAATTGTGGATCTTCTTTCTTCTCCATCTCTGTAAGAAGCTCCTTCTCACTCATGAGAAGTATTGTTTTGCTTACTTCCGACTTCACCTCTTTTTCCTTTATCAGAAGCAATCTGTGTGTTCTCCCATCCTTCTCCAGAGTATATGTGTTCATCCTCCCGTCATGAACCACATTTCTATCATATTGCCATGGTCTACCCAACAATAAATGACATACATCCATGGGAATAACATCACATAAAATCTTATCCTTGTATTCTCCCATCTTGAATTCAACTAAACATTGTTTAGTGACCCTCATCTGATGTCCCTTCTACAGCCATGAAACTTTGTATGGACTCGGGTGATCAGTTGTCTCCAGCTCCAGCTTTTCTACCATCTCGGTTGAAACGAGATTATCAGTGCTACCACTGTCCACAATAACCTTGCATTTCCAGCCCTGGGTTTTGCATGTGGTTCTAAAAAGTCTGGTCCTCTGAGCTGTGTCCTCCACCTCCTTCTCGGGTATTAAGAGAACTTTATGCACCGTCACTGACCTTCCACTTCCTGTGTCTTCATTCTCAACATCACGCCTCTGCGCTTCAGTGATGTGAGCTTCTCCACTATCCTTTTTCTTCTCTGGACACTCGAATGACCTGTGCCCATTCTTTCCACATGTGAAGCATGTAATTACTCCACCTCTACCTCTTCCCCTACCTATGGTACAAGGAAAAGTATTTGCGATAGCATAATCTCCTCTCTGTTCATTATGCTACCCTCTCTGTTCAACATGTGGCTGTCCTCACTGTGAGGTTCCACCTCTCTCAATCTTACCCTGAGGTCTCTTCCATTCCTCCTTGGGCTTCTGATATTTCTCCTGGTCAACCGCCTTGCCTCTGGGTTGACTCCTGCCTCGCCCTCGCTGACCTTTCTTACGACTCAACTTTTCTTCGGCTTTCAGAGCCATCTGATAAGCATCCTCCACCGTCCTGATGCTAACCATGCTTAATTCATCCTGAATGTCATATCTCATACCATTCAGGTATCTAGAAACCTTTTCATCATCACTCTCCAGATGACCTGCTCTGATGTTCAGTCGATAAAACTCTTCAGTGTATTCTTTCATTGTCATCAGCTTCTGTCTCAGGTTCTGCATCCTCCTGAACAGAGTAATTTGGTAATCTCTTGGGATGAATTTCGCTTTCATCTTCGCAATCATTCGATCCCATCTTTTGATCTTTTGCTTGCCTTTGCAACGTCTATCATCTTGTAGCTCGTCCCACCATAATGCTGCATGTCCCTTCAATCGGGTGATAGCATGTCTGACTTTCTTGTCCTCTTCAATCTCCTCATAATCGAAGTAGGTGTCAAGAGCTCGGATCCAGTCCAATAGCTCTTCTGCATTCAGATTCCCCTCGTAGACTGGGATGTCCATTTTTTCCTTCACATCCATCCTAGCGATAGCTTTGATCAACCACTCAGTTGATGCATCCTCTGCTGTGACTTCTTCTGCATGTCCAACTTCCTCTTCAACTTCAGAATCACTAAGATCCCCTGCACCAACTCCGCGTCTCTGCGTTGTCTCCATCTCTTCGAGCCTTGCTCAAAGATTTCTCATCTGTCTCTCCATTTCTGGATTTCCTGCCGGCCTACCTCTTCTTCGCACATCCCTGTCCTCTGGACCAGGTGATTGCCTCTCTCTTCTGGGCGGCATGGTGAATCCTGTCTCTCTCTGTTATAGAAAACAAAGAGTCTTCCCGCTCTGATACCACTCTGGCGCAACCTTTGTCCTCACTGGCACATCTGCTACCTCAGGACCTTCTCTTCCCTCAGCCCGAAGAGCTAGATCACTCTTCTATTTCCCTTTCGGGAAATCTGCACCCACAATTCACTCCACGCAATCCTCCTTTTCTGCACTCGGAGGATCGGAATTTTGCGACTTCGCGAGTTCACAGATGCTCACTACACTCTCGAGTCTCCGAGACCCGATGTATCAACCTTGCTGACTTTATTCCACTGCTATCGGGACTTTGGTCTTATCACATCTTCGCAACTCGCAACACCAACCACTCGGAGTTCCAACCTCCGATACCCGATGTGCCGAAATGTCGAGACTCTCGATCTCGCTTCCTCGCAGCTTCACTACTCGCGCAACCAAATGACTTCTACCTCGACTCCTGAGGCCCGAGACGTCGAACCTCCGATGGTTTCTGCCACCTGTCTTCCATTATCTCCTGTGGCCCACACGATCCATGCAATTGTCGGGACTTCGCGTCTCGCTATATCGCGACCTCCTCTTCGAAGAGTTGGAGTCTTACCTAACGAACTCCCGATATGCCGATCCACGAGTAGAATCAACACTCCTCATGATCCCGATTTGACGGCTCCTGCCCTCCTGATCTTTGAACCTTTTCCACACCTGCACAGTAACTTCCTTGCACTCCTGCAAGATCCAACGACCCTCAGATTCTCACGACTTATCCTCAAAGAACTCCGATTGTCCGTTCTTCCTAGTGAAATCCCTGAAATGACGTGACGCTCTTCCACGGAACTCGCCACCCTACGCACAAACCTACGACATTCCTTGCAACCTTAAAGACATGACTTATTCACTTGTCCTTCGACGAACTTCGAAGGTCTATTCCTCTGGAGCTTTTCTCGCAGCTTTCAAGTCCCTTCAGGAAACTCCTTGCACGCACTCCTTACGACAAATATTCAAACACGGTTAAGTGTTGAAGTCTTTGATCCTGCGCGCTCCTGCAACAGAAATCCTTCAATCTCTTTTCTCAGAATTGCAACTCTGAGACTTCGTCTAGCCTGTGCACTCCTTGCACGGCTCCGGTGCCAAATCTGCACTTTTGATAACTTAGAACAAAAGTTTCCTCTATCTGAACCCTTCTGTCAACGCACTCCTTGTGGACGATTCAGCTGCACTCCTTGCAAGAACCTTCTGGCTCAAATAGAGAAACAAATTAAACTCATTCTCTCATCCTCTCAGACTTCAATTCAACCATGAAATCACATACACAACATATCCAAAGCAAATGTGTGACAGAAAGAAAACATCTAAGAGCTTAATATCACAAATACACAGAGAATAACACCAAACCATGGAATTGAATCAAGTTCTTTCTTATTAATTCAATGTCTGTACATGGGTGTTCTTCATACACTTCTCTGCTTTCTCTTCTCTTCTTTCTCCTGAATGAATAATAATACAATGTACAAAGGAGGGTGTCTATATCCTGTTTCCCTCTCGAGCTCTAAACTATCAAATCTAGACTTAAATATTCTATCTACTTTTCATTAAATCTATTAAATGCCTCATCTACCTAAGGACGTGAGCTTAAAGGCTCAAGATCCATTACAATATACAAAGTGCACTTCATTAAATCCACACATTAATGTTTGGCGCAACAAATATCAAGGTGCTTCAAAAAGAAATCCTTTGGCTTGTCCAGCTGTCCTCTGCTCTCGCGCTAGCTCGCTTGACGTGGGCGATGCTCCTGCATCAAAAATCAAGGTATGCCATCGAATAGAAATGAACCTAAGTTCTTCTATTGTTGTAGGACTGGGAATCTTCTGAGAGAATGTTATAAGAATAAAAATGATGATGAGGCTAGGCACAAAAATAGAAAACATTCAGGACATTTTGCAAAAGAAAACCTGAATATTGATAAAAAAGATCTCAAATTTTTTGTGTCTAATGCTACACTATCTGTGTAACGACCCTTGATTATAAATTATAATTAATTTAATAATGTAATCCTAAAAGATTAGCTAAACTATAATTATTTATTAAAATAACCTTAACTAATTATTTATTATTAATTAGTTATTCTTGATTATGATTAATTTAAGT
>ML807098.1:186090-220163 GCA_009831015.1 Picea engelmannii
AAAATATAACATTTAATCAAGTTACGTATACAAGAAGGGATCACATAAGGATCCCGAGAAGATAAGATAATTAATGAATGGATAAGGGTAATTAAATGAAGGGATAAGGAATTTAATGGAGGAAGGAGTGTCGGTGAAGGGAGAGATAAGGAAGGACGGAAGGAGTTGGAGGGGGGCATTCGACGGGAAGGAGGCCATGATTTTTTTGGGGAGAACTCTGAGTATTGGACCAAGGAGGAATTTTTTGTTTGGGATTGACACAGTGGACCGGGGTTGCTGGAGGTTTTGGGCTCGGAGGGCCAGGATATCTGTAGATATCCTAGAGCTAGGTCATTTTTCCTAGTTGGCAGGGTGGACATTAGTTTTGGGCAATTTTTCTGTGTTTGCAACAGGACTGGACTGTGTAGCAGGTAGCAGGAGAGCAGCAGTAGCAAGGCAGCTGGCAACAAAACTTAGCATCAGAACGAGGTAACTTGTTAAATTATGCATTTATTTATTCTGCTATGAATTCGTTAATATTTGATGAATCTAAATTGCTGAAGTTGCTGGTATGAAGATCGATATTATGCTGAAGAGATATTGTTTTAGTTAAGAAATAATTGCTTGTGAGGATAACAATGTTTAGATATATTTATGGGCATTACAATCTGCTAAAACTGATGATGTTGATGCATGATTTGTTGATTCTAGATCTTCAATTCACATGAAATGTAACAAGATTTGTTAGATAAAATTTAAAGAAACATAGAATGGTGCCGATATTTATCTTGGAGATGATCGTTCTTATGATATCAAGGGATATGGAGATATTCCAGTAACACTTCTGAATGGTACTTCCAGACACATTCACAATGTTCTGTATGTCCCTCAGATAAATAAAAACTTGATTTATGTGTCCACCATTAAAGATCAGAATTAGAAGGTCGAATTCGTCAAGACACATTGTATAGTGAAGGACTTGCAGGATCATTACATAATTGTTTCCTCAGGAGTAAGAGTTGGAGGTATGTACAAACTTGATGTCACCAACAAGAATCATCAAGAATTGACTTATGCAACTATGCCTATAGAAACTCTTTAGAACCAAAGGTATGGTCACATTAATCATCATGATTTGTTGTTATTACAAAAACAAAGTATGGTTGAAGGACTCCCTATGTTGAAGAATGAGTATGTTGCTTGTGAAGTTTGTGCATTAGGGAATATAAACAGAGATGAATTCCCATCTAATCCTGATAGGATAAAATGAGATCTATTAGAATTTGTGCACACTGATGTTTGCGGACCAATGAGACAAGGTTGCTAGGAGGTGGTTATTATTTTTTGTTATTTATTGATGACTGCACAAAATACACATGGGTTTATTTCCTTAGGAAATAGAGTGATGATTTTGAATACTTCAAGGAATTTAAAAACATGGTGGAGAAGCAAACAAAGAAAACCATCAAAATAGTCCACTCAGATCAAGGGGGAGAGTATAGATTGGGGTACTTCATCAAGTATTGCAAAGATCATGGAATAGTACAACAATTTACATTACCCCACACTCCATAGAAAGAGGAAGTTTCAAAAAGGAAAAACAGAACTCTGGTGGAGTGTGCACGAAGTATGATGAAAGGAAAGAATATCTCAAATTCTTTTTGGGTTGAGGCCATTAGCATGTTGTTTATTTAAAGAAATGAAGTCCAACAAGGTGTCTTGATCATAAAACTCCTTTTGAAGCCTTGTATGATTCTAAACCAATAGTTAATAATTTGAGGATATTTGGGTGTAAGGATTTTTCACGTATTCGAAAGGAGAACATGAAGATTCTTTATGCTAAAACTATAAAATATATTTTTATAGGGTATTTTTCATAATTTAAAGGATATAAACTATTTGATCCATTTACTCACAAAGTGTTTGCAAGTAGAGATGTAATTTTCCATGAGCAGGAAGAAGGAAATAATGAAGACAACAATCGTGAAGGATGGCAGGTACTTCTTGAAGATGAGGAGGTCAAAGAAGAGAAGAATCAATAGGAGGTAAAGGCACCCAGTGACATGGATACATCCAGCAGTGAAGAAGAATCTTCACAAACCGGAGAAGAAGTCACCAACCAATTTAGAAGATCTTCATGACAAGTTTGTCCACCTAAAAAGTATTAAGATTATCCCTAATGAGTAATATTTCAAATGTCATAGAACCCATGAGTTTTAATGAAGCTAATGAACATGAAGAGTGGAGAAAATAAATGGAGGAATAATATGACTCTATAATGAAAAACAAAACTCGGGAATTGACTAAATTGTCTAAAGATAAAAATCCCATAGGATGTACATGGATATAAAAACCTAAATTCAAAGGATATGGTAGTATAGATAAAGATAAAACGAGATTGGTAGGAAAAGGGTATTCACGGAAAGATGGCATTGATTATGCAGAAACATTTGCACCAGTAGCTAAATTAAACACTACAAGAATGTCAATTGCACTAGCTACAAAACACCATTGGAAGCTTCACCAATTAGATGTAAAGTCTACTTTTTTGAATGGTGAGTTAAAGGAGGAGGTTTACCTTACTCAACCAGAAGGGTTTGTGAAAAGTGGTGAGGACCATTTAGTGTGTAAGGTAAAGAAAGAATTGTATGGAATGAAACATGCACCTAGGTCATGGTATGAGAAGATAGATTTATTATTTCTTCAACAGGGTTTTATGAGGAGAAAAAGTGATCCAAATATGTATACCAAGTTTGATGAAAAGGGGAATATTGTATTGATTTCATTATATGTTGATGATTTAATTATTACAGGAAATTCAGAAAAATTGATTAGTGGAATTAAGAAGAAGATGACACAGGTATTTGAAATGAAAGATCCTGGTGAGTTACATTACTACCTTGGTCTTTAAGTTTGAAGAAATGTTGGTCGAACCTTTGTGTCTCAAGGTAAATATGTTAGAGAAGTACTTAAGAAGTTTAAAATGGATCAATGTAAAGTTTCTTATGTTCCAATGCAAGAAAAAATGAAACTTTATTGTGATGATGGTTCGAAGGAGGTAAATGATACAATGTATAGACATATGGTGGGAAGATTGAACTATCTCACTACAACTAGACCTAGCATAACATACTCTATTACTGTGTTAAGTCAATTTATGGCTAAACCTATAGAAATCCATTGGAATGCAATGAAAGGGGTACTCACGTATCTCAAAGGCATAATTGATTATGGTATTAAAGATACAGATTCATTCGATGTTGAGATGACATGTTACTCAGTGCAATATACTAGATGTAAAAAGTATGCAGAACATAAATAAAATGCTAGAAATGGTAGAATAAGAAAAATATAACCAGAATAATCACCACAATAGCACTAAAATGCTATAAGAATAACAATAGAAATAACACTTTCATTATGAAAGCAATGTTCATGGGCCTCTTCAAGGGGGAAACCTCCAGTTGAGTAGAGCTCTATTACAATAATATCCAAGCCAAGGTTCCCATACCCTCAACTCCTATTTATACTAAATATGTCTATCAAAAGAAGCATCTAGAGGAAGATCCTTCTAGAAGCGGAAGCTTGTATTAGGTCTTCTTACATTCAAATTATTCTATTTTATTGCAAGGCCTTATTAATATTTACCTTTATTACATCTGAATATATTGTTCTACCTATGTGTGGGTTAGGACCCTAACATGTCCTCCCCCTTAAAAAAAACCTTGTCCTTAAGGCTTGAGATGTGGAAATTGTTGTAGAATGGTAGCTGGTTCCCAAGTGACATCTGCTAGAGTTGTATCTTTCCACTGGACTAACACGTCCTTGATGGTTCTATGACACAGGAAACACTCACGTTGGTCCAAAACTGCTTGTGGTTGTAGCCAAATGGATCCTTCTTCGACTAACTCAGGAAGGTTGGTTTGAATTTGGCACTTAGTTCCAATCACCTTATTTAAGCATGAAACATGAAAAACAAGATGTAGCTTCGAATGACTGGGCAATGCTAACTGATAGGCTACTTGTCCCACACACTTGAGAATGGTATAAGGTACATAAAATTTGGGTGCTAGCTTCTAACAATTCTCGGCCTTGAGGGAAGTTTGCTTGTAAGGTTGTAGTCAAAGAAACACCTGATCCCCTTCTAAACATTGACGTTTAGAGTGACCTTGATCTGCTTGTTGCTTCATGAAATTTTATGCCATGACTAAATTCTCTTTGAGGGTAGGAAGAATAACCTCTTGAACTGTAAGTGTTTGGTCAACCGCCTGGACCTTCGAGACACTAGGTAAGTATGAGATAACAGAAGGTGGCTTCTGTCCATATACTGCTTCAAAAGGAGTCATGTGTGTAGTTGTATGGTATGAAGTGTTGTACCACCATTTAGATAGGGGTAACCATTGAGCCCACTGATTTTTATTTTCCGAGGAAAAACACCTCAAATATGTTTCCAAACACTTGTTGACAACTTCTGATTGACCATCAGTCTGGGGATGATAAGCTGTGCTGAGATGAAATTGGGTGCCTTGTAGCTTGAACAGTTTTTGCCAAAAATTGCTTGTGAAAGTTGGGTCACGATCAGAAAGAATAGAGTGTGGCATTCCATGAAGCTTGAAGACCCGATCCATGAAAAATTGAGCCACCATGGATGCTGTAAGTGGGTGTTGAAGAGCACAAAAATGAGCATACCTGGAAAGGTGGTCAACAAACACCATGATGACTAATGTATTTCCCGATTTGGGTAAGCCGATAATAAAATACATAGAGATATCCTTCCAAATAGTAGTGGAATCAGAAGCGGTTGTAGTGCACCCAGAGATTTGACTGTTTCTCCCTTGTTGCATTGGCACACATCACATTCAGTGACAAAATTATGAATGTCCTGTTTCATACCATCCCAAAAAAAAGAACGTTTGACCCTATCATAGGTTTTGGTGAACCCGTAGTGGCCCGCTGTGGGTGTAGCATGAAGCTTGGAAAGTACTGTGGATTTAAGATTTGATTGTTTACTTAAATATAAATGGCCTTTGTATCGAAGCTCATCATGGAGCCAATAGTACCCTAGGGAAACTAGAGCATTGGAATGCAATTTTTGGATCAGATACAAACTTTTGGGATCTTGTAGCCATTCCTGGCAAATGACTTGGAGCCAATCTGGTATAATGAAGGAAAGAGAAAAAAGGGATCCTTCATCTTCATATTTTCAGGAAAGTGCATCCACAACCACATTCTCTTTGCCTTTCTTGTAAATGATTTCATAATCATATCCAAAGATCTTAGTCACCCATTTTTGTTGCTCCGGGGAGGAAATGTGTTGTTCTAGAAAATACTTGAGGCTTTGACGGTCTGTATTAATTTGGAAACATTGCCCCAATAGATAAGGGAGACACAGATCAATGACATGCAGAATAGCCAACATTTTATTTTCATAGATTGATTTGCCCAGATTTATTTCATATAGTTTCTTGTTGGTAAAGGCCAAAGGTCGACCCTCTTGCATAAGGACAACACCAATTCCTTTCCTTGAGGCATCACATTCCAACACAAAGGTATTTTTAAAATCAGGAAGGGCCAGGACTAGAGTGTTGCACATGGAAATCTTCAAGGTTTGAAAATCTTGAGAAATGGCTAGAGTCTAAGTGAAAGAGATATTTTTTAGGAGAGCAGTGAGAGGTGATGCAATCTTTCCATAATTCTTAACAAACTTGTGATAATACCCTGTTAAGACTAGAAATCCACACAAGATTTTGAGAGTCTTTGGGTGAGGCCAGTCTTTCATAGCTTCAATCATTTTAGGATCCACCCTGAGGCCATCCTTGCCAACCAGATGACCCAAGTATTCTACTTCTGAGGTGCCAAAAGCACATTTAGACTATTTCAGGAAAAAATAGTGCTGAGAGAGTAGATGGAGAACTCGATCCACATGAGAAAGATTGTCTATCCAGGTTTTTCTATAAATGAGGATATCATCAAAGAAAACTAAGACAAAATGATGGAGAAAAGGATGGAAGACATGATTTATGAGGCTTTGGAAGGTGGAGGGGGCATTACACAAGACAAAGGGCATGACCAAAAACTCATAGTGGACCTCATGAGTTCTAAAGGTAGTCTTGGGAATGTCTGCCTCTTTCATAAGTATCTGGTGGTAGCCTGAATGAAGATCAAGTTTAGTAAAGAATTGGGCACCACTCAATTCATCCAGGAGGTCATCAATGACATGAATGAGAAATTTGTCTTTAATGGTAAGTTTGTTGAGGGCATGAAAGTCAGGACACATTCGCCAAGAACCTTGTTTCTTCAAGACCATGACCACAGGATAATAATAGGGGCTCATACTAGGGTCGATAATGCCTGCATCAAGGAGTTCCTAGACCATTTTCTCAATTTCATTGTTTTGGGAAAAGGGGTGACGATACGAACGGATATTGGGAGGAAGGATTCCGGGTACAAGGGGAATGGAATGATCATGAACACCGCAGGAAAGAGGGAGTCCTTGGGGAGTGGAAAATACCATTTGATGTTTAGAAAGAATGACTTGGAGGTCTTGCGGGATCAAGGGTGTCTCTGTTGCTTGTATGGCATGGAGTTGGGCAATAACACCAAAATGACCTTTTTTGAGCAGTTTTTCCATGCGATGGGAACTAATGATCTCAGATGAACTGGTGGTGATGCCTTAGAATTTATATTGGTGGCCCTCCTGGTCGAATGGTTAATTCCTTAAAATCCATGAGAATGGGACCCAAAGTCCTTAACTAGTCTACACCCAACACAATGTCACAACCACCCATGTCGATAGAAAACATATGAGATTTCAGGTGGTAGTCACCAATTTGGAGATGCACATTTTCACAACGCCCTCCACATTTCATGGAACCACCATTGGCAATCATGATTTGGAAATTATTGACATCATGGATGTAGCAATGAGTTTCTTGGGCAATGTGGCGATGAATAAAATTATGGGTGCTTCCACTATCAACCAGAATGATGACCTTCTGATTCTTGATGTAACCAATTAGATTGAGGGTTTGGGGAGTGGAGAAGCCAATGAGAGCATTGAGGGAAATGAACGAGTCTACTTCGGGAGGGTTTGAGGGAGGGGTTATGTCCATGGTTTCAGGTGACCTTGACACAATGGGAGTTTCAACATCCTCTTCTGAAATATCCTCAGAGATGGCCATAAAAAGATTTTGTTCCTTACACTTGTGGACCAAGAAATATTTGTCATCACAATTATAACTAAGGACTTTGAGTTGGTGTTCAGTCATTTCATCCCTGGTCAATTTTTGGATCTTTAGTGGAGCAAAGGGAGTAGTGGGATTTACTGGTTTAGGGCGAGGGATAAATGAGGGTTTTCAGTTTTGAGAAGATACAACATGTTGTGCTTATTTATCTCTTTTAGTATCATCCACCCAACTCTGAGGCAGATCCATGAGGACATGGTCCCAAATCTCATCCTCGAGGCCACTAATAAAACACTCTCTAATAAAGGCATCAGACATGCCCTCTATCGGAAAAGCCAGGTGCTCAAAGGAAGCTATAAAGTATTCCACTATTCCTGATTGTTTCAACTTTTTCAAACGACCCAAATGGTTGGTGTCAGTGTCAAAGCATTCATAAAGCTCTACCACAAAGTGTGTCCAAGAAATATACCCTTGACAGGAAATTTTTCTCCATTACCACCATTGCCAACGTTCTTGATCTAGATGGAGAACACCATACTGTAGTTTGGCCAAGTCATCTGTAATGCCATATAAAGAGAAATAATGTTCCATTTGGGTTACCCAACTAGTGGGGTCCTAGCCATCAAATTTGGTCACATCCACCCGCGGAAGGCATAGGTCACGTTGAAAGTGATGGTGCTGAAAGTTATGGGAATGAGAGGAATGTTCACCGTCAGTATGTGGAGGTGAGTCAGAGGAAGGGTTATATGTGGGATATGAAGCTTGGTGTAGAGTGACGAAAAGATGGATTCAAGCTAGGTGGTCAGGTCTTGTTTGATTCCTCCATTGAGGACTACATGGTTGTATTGATGGAAGAAACATTGTCATTGAGTTGTTTCACTTCTTGTTGGGTCTCGCTGAGACTAGACTGCAAGGTATTGAAGCGAGATTCCAAGTCTTGGCTATGGGTATGGGCCATGAGGACTAGGGAACTAGAAAGGCGCGGGTGGGGTCAAAAATTTTGCTGAAAAATGATATGTATGAAAGTGATAAGGGCGAAGAGATGAATCGAATGGAATAGGTGTCAAATAATGGTGAAACGATTTCCATTTTTTTTTTTTTTTTTACACCTGCGGAGTTATACTCTGGTCTGAAGAATATTGCAGTGATGAAATGCCCAAATGCTTAACCAGGAAGAAATGTGTAGTGATTTGGCAACCTGAACACAGTTGCGCGGCAATAGATCTTTTTTGTTTTAATTTGTTTATGTTTATGTCCCCAAGGGTTAGATATTGAAGGGTTCTACAAACAAGGGTTTCCCTGCGAATTCCAACAGTAGTACTTGGCCCAATATCTTAGGGCACTAACTAAGGAGGATAGACCATACCCTTAGCCGTACTACCCGACTACCCTGGTACTAGAGAGTATCTTCCTGAGTGCTATTCTTAGTGGCACTATTGCAGTCAGGTGACCATTTGGTTTATCTAAAGAGGGCTTTAGGTAATCTAGGCTGATCCTTACACAGGTGTTGTCTGATTCACTACCACTTGAAGGGGTACCAACAGGGGTTAGAAGGGTGGCCAACAGATGTGCTCTTAAGTACCACTTGTATTTATTTCAAGTATGAATCCCTCAACCATAGGTTTATGTGCGTAATGACAGATCTCTATGGCTTAAAGATGCCGGAATACGTCTCTACCCTGGAAAAAAAAATTAACCCACACTTTCTGCCGAGGAAAGTGCTTTGATACCACTTGTAATATACCAGATATAAAAAGAATGCAGAACATAAATAAAATGCTAGAAATGGAATAATAACAACAATATAACCAGAACAATCACCACAATATCACTGAAATGATATAATAATAACAACAGAAATAACACTTTGATTCTAAAAGAAACGTTCATGGGCCTCTTTGAGGGGGAAACCTCCAGTTGAGCAGAGCTCTATTACAATGATATCCAAGCTAGGGTTCTCATACCCTCGACTCCTATTTATACTAAATATGTTTATCAAAAGAAGCATCTAGAGGAAGATCCTTCTCGAAGCAGAAGCTTCTATTAGGTCTTCTTACATTCGAATTATTCTATTTTATTCAAAGGCCTTATTAATATTGACCTTTATTACATCCGAATATATTGATCTATCTATGTGTGGGTTAGGACCCTAACAATCAGATTCAAACTAGGCTGGAAATTATGATGATCAGAGATCTACTATAGATTTTTCCTTTAACATCAGATCTGGGATTGTTTCATGGAGCCGTCAGAAGCAACCTATTGTATCTTTTTCATCAACACAGGCAAAACATAAATAATTGTGTACAACAACTTGTGAAGTTGTTTCGTTGAGAAGACTACTTCAAGTTGTTGGAGAAGAACAAAAGAAATATATGATAATCAAATGTGATAACTAGAGCTCAATCAAGTTGGAAAATAATTCAATTTATCGTTTGAGGACAAAGCATGTTGATACTCAATTCCATTTTGTTCGAGAAAATATGCAGTCTAATGACCTTACTTTAATGTATTCTAATACTAGTGAAAATGTTGTTGATATTTTCACTAAGTCTCTTCGGAAGATCAAATTTGAACTTTTTAGAGAGATTTTAGGTGTGGATGTCAATCCTTTCTCCATTAAAGGGGAGACTTAGAAATAACAGAGAATTAGTTGTAGTGATTAGTTGAGATTAGTTTCCAACCGTTTTAAACTGGTTCAAACTGAATGTCACCATATATATATGTTGTATTTCTCATTGATTAATTTGAACGAAGTTTGTCTTTGTTTTCCCGGCCTCCAGGTGTTGTGAGTCGGTTTTACATTATCTCTATTTCTTAAGTCTAATATATACAATTTTCATTTAGTTATATTTTTTCTATTATCATTTAAGACTCATGTCACTTCCATGTTGAATTTAGGCACAAAATCAAACATCTACTTAATACTAGGCTATAGCTAAGGATATTTATGTTTTCCCAAAACACTATAACCAAGAGTTTTTTTAGCCACATGTGTTGGATAGGGATTAGAGGTTCATATTAAGAGACTACCCTAGATCAAAAAATATTTTTCAGAACAAGAGTTTTATCATGCCAAGTGGGGAAGATAATCAAGGTGATGACAAAAATGAATGATATGTACATGTTTTATTTCATCATTAATACTATATTTTCTTTTACTCATCTTCTCACAGAGGAAATGTTAAATTAATTATAATAAATCTTTCAACAATTTTAGTTGGTTAACAATCAGTTTGATGGGTAATGTGTTTATCTTTCAAATTATTTGTGATTGAATGCAACGATTGATTTAAATAGAATTTTATATTTTATTTGAACATATTTGTATGCCGCTGCATGTTTAATTGTATAACATTTTAAGAATTATTATCATGATAAATTTGTAAGAATTATTATCATGTTCAAGAAGGCCATGTTAGATGTTTGACCCTTTACCAACATATTATAAAAGCATTCAGACCAAAATTAATATTAATTTTTATCAATACATGTTAGAAATTTAATTTAATTAATATGTTAGAATTAATGACATAATGAAGAATTTAAAATTTAATGAAGGGATTTAAAATTTAATGAAGGAATTTAAAATTAGTTAATATGTTAGAATTTAAAAATTAATATGTTGAGTAAAACCAAAATTAATGAAGGAATTTAAAATTTGATAGCAATCAACTTACGGAATAATGACAAAAATAACAATAGGAAGATTAATTTGCATCCATGAACTTTTAGGGCCAATAGAATGCTTAACATTGGAGATCATAACTTTTTATAATAACAATTTTAGTGTAGAAGATTCTATCAAAATATAGTAATTAGTACACTAAAAAATAACATTTATTCATATGTAATTTGTTTTTTGAAAAAGAATTTAGTTAGAATGAATATATATGAACTATCTATGCAATAGAAAAATGTTTATGGTAATTTTACAATTACAATTTCAACCATATTGAACTTTGTATTTTTTAAAAATTTCTTTGTATTTTTTATTTACATTAAGTCTTTATGTTTCATATATAAAATTTTGATATAAGTTCACCAATACATATTCTATAATAAAGATCATTTAATAAAATAAACATAATGATGATAACCATGTAAAAAACATAAACATCATCTAAAATACACATTTAAATTCACTAACATCATCAAATTAATTATATATACCTCTAGCACATATAAACCTCATTAATTAGCTAGCACACAAATCTAATAATCTAATAGCGAATCATCATTGTGATCACATCTAACAAAACACAAGCATTATCTAACATCATCATCACACACATCTAACCAACATCATTTAGCATAAACATCTATTTAGAAAATTTAACAAACATATCTAAAATGACCTAAAAATATACACATCAACATCAACATATAAATTAATTAAGTACATAATCATGATCAATAGAAAAAATGCACATCTAATGAACATTGTTATAACATTCACATATATTAAACACATTTAACAAAAATATATAACATGACCTAACAATATACACATCAACATCAACATATAAATTAACTACATCAACATGAACAAAAAAAATGCACCATATATATATCATGAACAAGTCACATAACTATTGTAACATATCTAGTCCAACGGATGGGATAATCTGCATATCTACAACAATAGTGGAGGCCTAGTCCATAGTAGAAGATGATGGATGGTCAAGAGGAAGTGGTTGGTCGACTCTCTCACCAGAAATAAGAAGTAAAGGAATAGGTCATACCTTCTCATCTAGGTTAGGTGAAAGATGAGGATGAGGAATAGGTCTTTCCTGCTCATCTAGGTGAGGAGAAATAGGAGGAAGAGAAGTATGTGCTTCCTTCTCATGATATCGGTGAGGTGAAGGAGGAGGATGAGGATATGAAGAGGGATGAAGGCCACCCTCATCAATTGATGGGGTACTCAAAGAACGAGTCGTACTAGAAGGGGAGTTGTGTCTGTAATCGGGATCCCTCCTTGCTTCTAGTAGCCTAATATCTCCAACGATATGAAAAATAAGAGGAATAAAACCATGCAACATCTCCATCCAACGCTCCAAAAACATAGGATTTTCCCTAATGTCTTACATCAACATAGGGAAGACTCCTTCCTCAATCAACAATGTACAAAGTCAGTTCCCCAACTCCATATTGAATAGTGTGTCTGGCCTATGGTGCAAGATGTCAAGTATATGCACCCAAGGAACCTGAATTGTCGTCACCTCATGCATCACCTCTTGATTTTCATTTGTTGGGGGAGGAGGAATGTCCCTAATGAAAGTGCCAATATTTATAAACGATATAGTACCCAACAATAATTACATAGTTTCATTAAACAAATTAATAAAACAAGTTAAAGAACATGTTAGAATTAATTTTATTCTAGTTATGAAAGACATGAAAATGAAATAGATTAACTTTTAAAAATTAACAATATTACCTCTATCATATGTTGGCTCATGTGGTGTGAAGAGGATGTTTAGACATATTCATCAATCCAAAACCCCATAAGGACATGACACCATGACGAACATGTGATCCACCTTACTAGCTAGTAGCCCCAGTGCATCTAGGGAGATCCTATTTGGAAACTCCAGCTGGCCCCTCTTGGGAATCATCTCCACCCACATGTGCATATGCACATGAGTCCTCGGCCTAGTAGGTTGATGGAAAAAATTCGACCTCGTCTCTAAAAATTTCTCAAAAAATAAGAAAAACAACTCTAATGGAAAAGTGAAGTTCCACCTCCCACATATCATCGCATGACATCTTTGTACCACTATACAAAACTATCATAAAAATTGGCAGACCATCAGATACACCATGGGCTTTGTACCAACCAATCAACATAATACAAAAGAGGGAAACTAATGCATTTCCCATCACTGGTAAATTGTGATATAGTCATCACTAATAGTGAGAGGAACCTAACCTCATCTGCATCAAAAGAAGAAATCCATAGTTGTCCACTAGACACCTGAAAATCAGATGTGGAAAATACATAAATCCCAATATATCATTGAGATTACATGAGTTGACTCTTTGTTGTAGCATTTACTGGGACATCTGGGAACTGGGGAAAATCCTCCCCTCTCCTCAATAACTAAGTGATAAATTAAATGTCCTCCTCATTGGGATGGTATCATTGATCTCGACCCACACAAAAACCTATCTATGGACATCCCATCGAAGGATCATATGCACCAACAACCCAGAGTGCCCTTCTAGAGATGTAGCCTCCTCATAGTACTTAAGGAGGCCTACATTTCTTATGAGAACACGAGTTAGAGAAGTAATAGGGCTAGGGTACAAATCTCTCTCCCTTTCTCTCGCATCCCACTCATGTACAACATTGTACAGGTCCACCCTTTTCTCTAGTCATTGTTGTTTCTCTCTTCACTCACGTCTTTGCATGATGAACATAGGAAATACATGATCTTGATTCATACATAAAACATAAAAAAGGTCTAGTAAATGAGAAATTTATTTATAAATACGAAAAAATAACTTCCTTCAAAAACTAAGAAAATTTCATAAACAATAAACAATTATCTCATTTTTAAATTTTAATCTGTCGAAAACTTAAGTTATAAAGAAACAAAGATATTACCTGGACATTTTTTCGTCGGGGAGGCATGTTTGGCACATAGTAAAAAAACCCAATTTTCCCACCATTTGGAAAAAAATGAAAGTCATGCACAAAGCAACAGACTGAAGGAATGAAAGAAAGGGAATCACTAATGACAGGGTGCTTCAGAGAGACAAAATTTGCATTGGTTCTTTTGAGCTCTACGACACTGAAAAATCGTAAAAATGTATTTTACGGCTGAAAAATTGTTTTTATTAAACCTTGTTTCGGTAAGTTCGATGACTCAATGAACCCGATAATAATTTTTACAAATAAACCAAACATGATGTGCCCTTTTAGAGAATGTTTTTGCACCATGCATCCGATTACTATGGAGCACACCAATGTATGTATTTTTTGAAGAAAATATTACAGAAGGTGCGTAATTCTTTTATTTAACCTTATCACAGTGCGATCGATTGTCCAACGCACTAGTGCATCTGGTGTTACATAGAGAACGGATTATTTAAAAAAAATTAACCCTAACATAGTGCTCCCTTTTGAGCAACAGTGCATCGTGGTGTATCGGTATAATGCGGAGTGCACCACATATATATTTTGAAATAATCCTATCATGGTGCATAAATGTTTTTATTTAACCATGCCATAGTACACTTCATTATTAGTGGCACCGATGTGTCTGGTTTTAACAAGCGCATCATATTATATTTGTTTAAAAATAACCCTATCAGAGTGCATCCGTTTAGAAAACGTCTGCTAACTAATGCGTCAGTATACCATGGATCACATCGAAGTATGATTTTCTAAATAATCCTACCATGGTGCATATTTTCTTTATTTAATCACGTCACAATGAGGTTATTGATGCAATGCCCCTCTAAATTGGGGTGTTATAGATGCACTTGTGTGGTATCTTTTAAATATATGAAAAATTCTCCTTTAAAAGTTATTAAAATTTGTATTCACCAGTAATATAGATTAGAACTTTACTAGACTAATCATGTTGTATATTTAAGGATAATTTGGTGAAATTCCAACTATATTATAAAGAGGAAATGATTATAGTTTAGGACTTTGAGAGACGGTTATGATCATTGACGATGAGATCAAGGTTATTTTCATTGATGGTGAGATCATGTGGGTTATGATCACTAATGGAGAGATCACACAATTTATGATTATTGACGACGAGATTACACAAGCTATGATCATTAACGACGATATCACACAGGTTATGATCATTAATGATCAAGCAAGCTGGTTATGTTCATTCACAGTGAGATCATGCAAGGTTATAATCATTATCAATTGTGGTTATAATGATAGCATGTACCCATGGAGAAATATTCCCATCGTGCACGTCATGGTCATAAGAACTCAAATTTTCATCATAAATACACACAATTGTGAATTAACAACTAATATAGAATAGACTTATTCTAGAAAACCCATTAGTTGGGAGTCCACCAAATATTTGAGTCTACAACATGTTTCAGGTGATTATAGATTAGAATTTTGAGAGACTACCCATACTTTAGAATTAAGTCATTACAATTGAAATTCCTATACTTTAGACACAAGTCTTTACAACTGAAATACAAACATAAAAATTCATAGAAACACTGAGGAAACAAATACCTCTCCCTCTTCCTCGCCTTCCAATCCCATACAACATTGTACAAGTCAACCCTCTATTGTTGTTGTAGTTGTTACTCTCTCGGTTCATGTCTCTGCATGGTCAAGATTATGGTTGGTATTTTTTTTAATTTAGCCCTTTTACGGTGCGCTAAAGATCTAGTCGCACCAGTGTGTCGTTATTTACGTACCACACCGAGGTATTTCTTTTGGAAACCTTACCATGGTGTGCCATTTTTTGGGAGAAACCATCCACACTGGTGCAATTGTTTAATTGGTGCACCGTCATATATAATATTTTTAAAAATAACACTGCCATGGTGCACAAATTTTTATAGCAATTGTGTGCCCTGATGCGTCATTATTTCTATAGTACACCATAGTATTTTTCATGTTTGAAATAACAATATAACATTGCATTAGTTTTGCGGGCAGTGGTGAGTGTTGTATCAAATGCACCGCACCATATAAAAACATTCACTAAAACCAATGCCCACTCGCTTTCGCTAATGTCCTTCACTATAAATGGATTTTTGGGCTATTTTTATAGGGGCACACACAAAAACCTCCCCTAGAGGATCTTTTCCTTGTAGTGGATGCTATATTAAATATTGTGTCGCTAGGAGGAGAAGGGGTTACATTCTATGCTATTCTATTTGTTCCATAGCATAGTGGAACAACTAGGAGTGGGAAATTAGAGAGCATAATAGAGGGGGATAATGTTATGTAGCATCCTAATAGGCCGCAAGTTTTAGCTAGAGAAAACACAACAAAGCATCCTCACATTCTAGATGGTTTTTCTCCCGTAAGGGTTTCCGAGAGAAAATGTTTGTTTTATTTTGTGGATGGCGTGTATTGTGTTTTACTGTTCTCTATTTTCCGCATTTTATTTATTTCATGCATAAGAAAAAAATCATTAACTAAATATTCTCGAATCTAAGGGAATTTAACCTTAATAATGCACATTTCAATGTTATTTATCATATCTATTTTCAATCCTCACATGATTTAATGATGCTTAATTATATGTAGAATATGTGTAATCAACAATATTTGTAAGATCATCATATTAACATCATACACCCACAAAATGTTGCCATTAGACAACATTACATCATACATTTTAGCACATAACAAGTAGAATATGATTGATTGCAATGTATTGAGGAATTCCACACTTATTAGAATCATGGGGATGATTAATGATCATAGGGGTTATTGGTTTCAAATTGATTTTAGATGAAATCCTTCACGGATAATTATTTAAACACTAAAATGTTGAGATTTTATTTTTTTTTGGGTAGAAGAGAGCAATAGAGGCTATCACTCACAATATACTTTATTTAAGGATTAAACATTCAAGTTATCTATGTTCTTCTTAGTTTTGTCACTCCCGTTTTGTTTTCATATTCTGGTTTCCTTCTACATATTTTCTTAGATGTAATCACTCATTTGATTTATCTCAAGCATATTGGGGCATTTTTTGGGTTTTCCCCATCTCATATTATATTTAAGTTATGAGATCATACATATTGGAGAACACTTGGAATTGGTGTATACAAGATGTAAAAATAATTTCCATACTATATATGGTAAAATGCTAGATTTAATTCATGTAATGCATAATATATTTTCGTACATCAAATTTGTTAATGAATGGGACTCCCATTCTCCTATGAATTTACATATTAATGTGTATTCATTAATATTTTCTACATTTTCACCTTTAAATTTGTATGTAATTTATTTTGGGAGAATGGTACCCAAAAGATAATGCAGTCTGTGATTTTATTTCAAATTTGTTCTACACACATTGTTTCTTTCAAAATTTATGTTTATGAAGTTGCTCACAATGTGATTCCATAACCCAATGATTTACACCATTTTGGATTAAATTGACAACAAACTTCTTCATTATTTTTTAGCCCCATCGTAAGACTTGCACTATGATCTTCAAACTTCAGTCAAATCTATAATACAAATGTGCATTGTAGGAGCACTACTAAGGTGATAATGGGGAGTTCCTTTGGAAGTTGAGTAAGGATCAACTTGGGATCTAAAGATGATAGTGAATACCTTGATTTCATCTACTTTAAAGGAAAATATGATCAAAACTATCTCAATATCATCTACCTCAAAAACGAATATCCAATGATCAAAGCTATCTTATTAAAGATCAAATTTAACCATGGTCAAAGTCAAGCTAAACTACTTCCATGTAGGTACAACATTGCTGTCATATTATCACACCAAATTTTTTGCATGTGCTCAAGATTCTCTTAGTTCCACTTCCCTGCATCTACATCTCATGTGCATAGACTTTTCATTAATTTTTAGAGCATAATTATGTGCATAGATTTTTCAATAATTTTTTGAACATAATTAATTATATAAGAAAAAATACATACTGTACCAAATATTATAGTTCAATTTTAGTTAATTTAATTAACTTAGATGCAACTTTTATAACTATCTTAAACATTCATGAAACTAACGTTTTAATAATTATTTATAAAATTGTTAGATAAGTTTATACACTATTCATGTCATATGGCTCCTTTCTATTCATTAATTCATTTGTATCATTATATCACTGATGTTTCACCCAATAATTTACAAAAACAAAACATAAAAAATACCTCCTTTCTATTCATTTGTATCATTATATCACTGATGTTTCACCCAATAATTTACAAAACAAAACATAAAAAATACTTTTAAACATAATATTGCATCCTTTTACAAATGAACTCATTTTCATTTTACAAAATTAAAATGCCTATCACAAATTTGAAATAAAAAGACCTCGTTCACAGAAGGGGAAAGCAAGAGGGGATTATTATGCGGGAGTTTGATAAGGACGCGATCAGAAACTGGAAAGAAGTTGTAAGGATTCATCCGCTAGTATATCACAGAAAGAGAGATCCTTTGCGGCGACCACCGCCCGCGAACCTTTACAATCTTTCTGGCATTGCTTTCGATCTTCCCCACCCGCGCTACCTCAGTACTGAATCCCCCACTGTAAAACGACCAAGCCGGTCGAAGTCGATTTGGTTAAGGTATAATGATATGATAATAGCAAAAAATAATTGTATGATATGATAATAGCAGATAATGATATGATAACAGCAAAAAAATTGTTTTTGCTTACAGGTTAAGAGCTTGTCTTTAATTAGCCCATCAAAATAAATGTCTATCCGTCCAGCGCCATTCCACTCTGCTTTCTATTCTGTCTCGTGTTCTCTTCATCACTAAATTTGCAACTGAAATGACATGATAAAACACTAAGAATTTAGCCCATATTAATAGCCTGGATTAGCCAGCTTTGCAGCTATCGAGGTTGGTAAGATACATGATTCCATCAAACCAGTGATGACAATGTGTCGCCTTTCGAATATTAATAGTCTCTAAATAGCACATTCAGGATCTGCGCCGAACCACATGGAGCAATTCCTCATTCAATGACTGTAACGGGAATATTATTGGAATCTGCGTGTGAATAACAGATTGCGTCGTTTGGCAGTCAAACGACGCAATCTGTTATTCACACACAGATTCCACCCGACTGCTGTGGACCTTGCCAACAATTCTCGAACTTTGACTGAAATTTAAACGTACTACTTCCAACCTACTTTTGTTTTTTATACAAAATAGATCTATCTTAACTCTACTTCTAGGAAGGGTTTATAGAAAGACCATGCAAATTCTTTCTCTTTAATATATATATATATATATATATATATAATTTTCATTTACTTAATTTTTTTTTTTATTGTTTAAGAGTGAGAAGTGTTGAATTTAGGAATTTAGGTACAAAGTTATTTTACCTAGATGTGTTTCATAAGAATTGGTAGTTCATATTAAAACACTACCCTAGATCAAAAAATGTTTTTGAGAACAACAATATGTACAATAGAGAGTCATATGTACATGTTATCATTTTCTTATCTTTATTACTCTAATTATATTGTTTTTTATTCATCCTTTTACAAACTAAATGTTAAGTTAATTATAACAAATCTTTGAACAATTTTAGTTGGTTAACAATAGTTTTAGTTGGTTAACAATTTTATTAGTATTTTTGTATTTTTTCTTATGTAATAATGAGTTATAATTTTCAATAATAGTTCAAAATTAAGAATGTTTATATTTATTTAATATTTTTTAATGATGAAAATAAAAGCCTAAAATATTTAGGATTAATAATCTTATCTATGAAGTCCCCTAGGTGTAGGACACTTCGGGAGGTCCCGGACAAATTAACAAACAAAAAAAAAAAATCTTATTTATGAGTTATTTAAATTTAAAATTAATATATTAACACAAAATAATAAACTTTTCTTTATTAAGATTTTTTTTTTTTTGTAAGTAAGAAGTATATATTATATGTAGTGCCTGCTAGAGCAAAAAAGTTTCCAAAATACAAAATGAAACTGACTGTAATTACTGCACTGCCCCAACAGAGGGGAAACCAGTCCAGCCAGCCCCCAATTCAACAGTCTTAGACAGTTGCTAATTCAGAAAATAAACAGAGTTCATCCTATAAGCCATCTAGTCTACGAACCTAAGAAACTGGATGCACAGCAAAAGAGTGCTAGACACCTGGCGAAAATCCTAACCATGTGGCTCGGAGGTCCTCTGCCCACGGTTCTGCTTCGGTGTTGATCGGTTGGTCGTCCCCGCATTTCTCCTTGTGCTCCTCACGCTCCCTGTTCTCCACTGGGCCGCTTCGTTCCACTTCCATCTGCCTCGGTGCTGCCTGTCTCAGCATGCTATCCATCTCAGTGTCATGTGCCTCCCTCGGAGTAGTGCCAGTGGGGTCCGCAGAGAGCTCCGCATGCATGGCGGAGAGGATATGTAGAAAGGTGGCAACATTGTCTTCTGTGGCCTGCAAACGAAATTTGAGGTCCGCCACCTCCCGCCTGAGCTCGAAAACTAAATCATACAGGATGCCCAAACGTTCTCTAAAGTGCTCGCTGTCGGGTTGGGCCGCAGGGTGGAGACGCAGTCGTTTGGACTCTCCAAAGGCCAATGGTGCACTTCTCCAAGTACTCGAGGATCCAGGGAAGGACATGGTCGCAACGAATTGCATGCAGGGGTCCTGAGGACAGCGTTGAGTCAGAGGCGACCCTCGCGGGATAGTGGCCATGGAACGGAGGAGTAGAGATGGCGAAGGTGGCTGGGTGGACGCGGAGCGAACATGAACCGACTGCGCAGGTGGTGGGGTTGCAGCAGGGGACAGAGTTTGGGGGTGGGAGGAGGAGCCAGTTATCGGGGAGGTTGAAAGCGAGACAAGAGGTCTACGGGGCTTCCAGGGGGAGCCCCTCTTCGACTTTCCTCGAATTCGTTCTTTCATGGATGCAGGTGAGCAGGTCTTGACCGGGATGAACCAAAATTGCAGATAGACAGTGGAGAAAGTCTCAGGACGAGCCTGGTTACGGTTGCGCCATGAAGGGAGGAGCCCTTCAGTATGCAAACATGGTGCAATGTCGAATACAACGAGCCAAGCCATAATACAATACGCGGAGGAGCCGAGGGTGGCGTTAATGTCCTTTACCTTGACCATCATTGCCAATTTAAACGCATTTAATCGCCTGGGACGGCACTGTCCTGCTGCACAGGCCGGTCACGTGGCTCTGTGTTGCCTTGCACCGTGTCCGGTCCTGTCCATCGCCACGGGGATTCCACTAACACCCCATCCGGGGGTTTCTTTATTAAGATTTAATAGACAAAGATAATTTCAATAAATGGTGACATCATTATTAACTCTTTATTATAACTCAACATTTTTTAACATACACTCTTTATTAGTCCCTAAAGATCAGGACAATAGTATTTAATAGTTGACCATACATTAGTTTGCTTTTTATTTCAATTATTTTTTTCTCTATCCAATGTTGTAAATATGCTTAATAAAATAATAATTTTTATATAATTTTTAAATTACTTTTATTACACATTTGATTGTATAACATATTACATGTAATATGTTTATAACATATTACACCAATTCGATATCTTTTGGCAAAGCTCTAATGAAATGCTATTTTTTAATTTTAGGTTACCTAATACTCACATTAATACTCACATAATGCAATTTTTTTCTAAACATAGATATCCTAAGTACACAATCTTATATAACTACTACATATATTCATTGATGTCATTAAATTTATGTTAGTGGAATAAATACATGTGATTTTTTTCCATTTTTAATCATCAATTTTTAAATTTACACATTGATATCATCAATTTGACAGGCAAATAAAAAATTTACCCTTATGCAAATTATATATATATATATATATATATATATATATATATATATATATATATATATATATATAATACCAATTTATATTATAATATATAATATAATAAAAATATATATTATAATATATAATATATTATAATAACAATTTCCTAAATTTGACTGTTGACCTAAATACATAACACAAGTTATAAATTCTATAGCAAAGGCCATGCATAGTACAAGTTACAAATTCCATAGAAGATGGAGACTGCAATTTGCATGTTCCATGCATAACCCATTTTACAAGTTACAAATATTAATTGCATGTTTCATACATAGTCCATTTTACAAGTTACAAATATTATAGCATGATTGTGCAAGTGCACACATGGATGCTCACAAATTACAAGACATCATGTTTTTTTGGGAATTACACCCTCATCCAAAAAGTTCATGCAACTATCCAGAGAGGTAAGACTCATTAATATTAAATTGCAATTGGAGTGATGGAAATTGTCTTAGTTTGGATGAAGCTAGAAAATGTGTTCCCCGCATTTATTTTCTCATTATATTTGGTTTTTGAGATTCCACATTTAAATACTTTCCTACCTGCATTTTTAATGTCTTCCTAAATCTCATAATAACAATAAACATGGGTGTGGCCAACCTCTCATAAGCTCTATTTTATTTCATTTTAGAAAACATTATTAGTTTCTATTTAAAAACGAAAAATCCAAAATAATTCAATAATATTTATTATTTCATTATATTAATAACAATAATTATTTCAAATTTTGCAATGCATAAATTTTGTTATTGTTGTTACAACAACCATTAGTAGCTACTTTTTTTCTTTTTCAGGCTATAGCTATCTTGGCATCATTGCATGCATACTACTTAGTGTAATTTTAAGAAGAAACCAGTGATAAAAAATTTACTTGACGGGTAGAATTGCTCATCAAATTTACACCATGATGTCATGTATTGGATGTAAAGTGCATCTTTTCTAGGTATTTGTTTTTTAAGGGTCTTGTAACCAAATTTGTAGCATTCTAGTGTGCAATATGGATTTTGTCCCAACTATTTGCCTATTTTAGAATAGGAGGAGTCAAATGACATCCTATTTTAGAATATGAGGAAATAATTGTATGGCTTTTATTCATATGGTTATGAATAAAATTACATTATCAAATTTACTAAGTTGACAATTTGATATGTAGATGATTACTTGAGCTTATATTTAGATTTAAGTACATAAGTTCTTCATTGTATAGTAATATTGTAACCTTTATAACTATTAATTTTATTAATTATGTGTGATGATCTTAGCTTCAATGACATAAGAAAAACCTGCAATCTCATGAAATTTTAAGTTGTTGGCACTTAAAATTCATTAATGTTATCTTTATTTTACATAATTATTACAATTCTTATATATAATTTAACACACAATATTTTGATTTCATAAATTAATGTTAAGCTTATATCTATATAGAAATATTTTTTATTTAACACATCTCTTAATTTTATTCAAGATTTTTTTATAGAATAAATAATAATTAGTTGAGGATAGAAAATTTTGTTATAATTTTTATTTTTATAATGAATATATTTATAGTAATTTTGATAAATAACATAAACTAATACACTTTAGATATTGGTATGAGAATCTTCATGATAATAACATGTAATGTTGTAATTCAAACTTATTCATAAATTCAAATCTATGCACTAAAAACTTTTCCACAAAAATATCCTCACAAAAGTGTCATTTGTTATAATTCAACATTTTTAAACATACTACTTAAAATTTGATGTCATAATAATAATATAATATAATTCGTAATTAAAAAAAAACAAAAAAACATTCACAACTCATTTTTATCATTTGATTGTGATTGGTAGGTAAATGGATCTTTTAGCTACTTCAAATTTGAATTCATCATAATATGATTCTTAATTTAAAAAAATAAACATTCACAACTCATTTTTATCAATCTTTTTATTTGATTGGTAGGTAAATGGATCTCTTCTATATTTTAGTTGAAAGTGAATTAACAAGCGGAGAGACTAAACTTTTTAATCGACTTTATTTTTTTTAGGTGAGATGAAGTTATGTATTGATTCATTTATTAACTCTTTTTAAATTTTATGTAGACTACTTTCTACTTAAGAACTATCTCATTTATTTTCCTATCACTGATTTTAATTGTGCTAAAAGAAGCGAGGAAGTACAAAAATATGGATGGGGTGGGGGTGTATCATTACATTTTCGGTTGTTTTTATGTTCTTAATGGTACATTAGCTTTATATGTTGAAATTGTAGCTATTGTATTTGTGTGTTGAATTCTAAGTGAATAATATTCTGTGTTTAAATGGGTTAACAACTTCTTTGTTAGGATTCATTTTGATTATGATGTAAATATTTCACTTGCTAACACTAAAGGTACACTAAAAAAGATTTATATTGAGTTTTTCCTCTCATGATATTTAATATTGTGTCAACATATTGTGCATCATTTATCCTAGATTTATTGTAAACTAGTATATTATAAAAAACAAATACTAGAGAAAATGTTATAAGGAAACACCAACTCAAATGCTATGAGGAAAGGGATTGAAAAAAAACCATCGATTTTTGAAACGTGGAAGGTGTATTAGTAGCCAAAAATATTTTTAGAGGCCTCAAAACTTTTCCTATTCTCAATAGAGTTTTGACTTGGATTTTCATTGAATTCAAACAAGAAGGGAATATAGTTATTCTATAAATGATTTTTATGATATTAAAGAATAAATTGAGAAAATCAACTTAGTCCTAAACAATTGCTTAATTGTGACATTATATCCATCTACATCTAAAATGCCAAAACATAAAACTACACCCATATTACTCATGGTGTTTTCATACTTTTCAAAAATTATCTTCTCATCCTAATTCATGATGCTACCTACAGAAGTTTCATGTAATTTTTTTGTTTGTACAAGAACCATAGCCATGGATATATGAGCACTAGGTGGGTGGAAGCTAATAATGGTCTCTCATGACATGTTAGTGACAATGAAAACATGAAAAAGAACAAAGTGTTAACTTAAAGGGATGATTTGATATGCTTTCACAATGAATTTGAATATGGTGTGATAGGATGAAATGTAGGAAACTAAATTAGATTTCCAAACATATAAAATCTATGTATATAACTTGTGTATGACTATGTGAAATTTGAGTTTTTATAACAATGGTATGTTATTTTTGATGTAAAATATAATACATATGTTTTCATTAGTGTAGGTGTTGAGTACCTAAATAATGTAATTTCCTTTAAAAAGTGGTAGAATTGTAGAGACCACATTGTTATTTCTAGGGATATTTTTCAAAATTTATAATGTTAATTTTATATATTTTTTAAATTATGAAAGGCATTGTATCCTTCAAATTACAAGGCCTTGCGTTAGTCCAAGTTACATGAGTCTTAACATAATCAAACACAATTTTTTTTTTATATTGTAGATCTTGGTGTGTACTATTGTAGTGTATAACTTATTTTAAAAATGGTTAAGGAGATAAAAAGTTATAGATGGAATAAAATATGTATGTATTTTAAGACTTTACTATATGTCAAGACAAAATGTATATTAAAAATAGTAAACAATATTAATTTTATTAAAAGTTTAGATGTGTGGAATTTGAACAGTTGACTCTATATGTTTGTAATTTCGTAGACGACATATTTGTGTCTCCTATACAAAAATAACCTCAAAAATAGAGATATTGATAGGCGTTTAGAAAAATGGAGGTTTTGATGTATTTTCAACCGAAACCACCACGTTCATCATCACAAACCTAAATTTAAGGAAACCAAATCAACAAACATGTATGCTAAATTTGTCATTCGTGCCCAAAAAATTTGAATAAAAAACATGCACACGTATTCGACAACACATGGATGTTCTAAAGTGTGTGCACGTTATTAGAACATGAACACACTTTTTTTACTAATAAGTCACAAGGTTAATCTACCAAGAATGTGTTAAAGGGATCTTATAGGAATTTAAGACCATTAACAACATGTTGAACCACAAGAAAGGATGTTTCAAATGTATCTTTGGTCTCTAGATGGTGATAGTCAACCGAATAATTTTTTGAACATTATGTATGTGTCTCTATAAGATGAATATGGCCATGGGAACAAACCCAAGAGTTAGTACCTAAATTAATCTTGTAGTCTTTTGGGACAACAAACAACACTTTAAACCACAACAAATGGCATATTAAGGGAATCGTTTGCCTCTTAATAGGTATGTAGGTACCACTAACATTTTTTAACACTGAGTATGGGTATGAGGGCCCTAAAAATATCTAGGGGATGAAACATGAATGTTATTCCCTAAAGGAATCAGAACTAGACATCTAGAGGAAAAAATGATTACTCAAGCAACCACACATTGCACCTTGAGGGTACAATTTATTGACCTATTATTTAGATGTATGTGCCACTATGTGGTTTTAAGAGACATATATCTGTCCTAAGTCCCTACAAATAATATAGGGAACAAGTTCATGCCTTAGGTACTAAATAAATCTTTGAGGCATTTAGATCCATGAACAATTCCTAGCAGCATTGCACATTACCTCTGGAGGGTATCCTTATACTATGAGAAATATGTTAGTGGCCTCATAAGTTTTTTTATCATCAAGTATGCTTCTCAAGGACTTGATATTGTCGATGGGAAAAATGATGCAGGAGCATCACTAGAAAAACACAAGTGTGGAGAACAACTGGGAGCACTAGTGCACATTTTGAAATATTTTGAATTTCAAAACTGATCAATGTATTAATGTGGTATCTAATTTTTTTTTTTGAATAATGAATGTCTTTAAATGTTGAAGGATGATCCATCACAGAGGTCGATGGGGAAATGTCTTTCATTTTACAAATTAGATCGTAGTACATATTTAGAGCTTGTAATTTTATCTATCTGACATAATATTTATTGCAATGGGTGTTAAGTAGTTGATGTCATTTAATTCCATTTAAGGTAGTGTAGAGTAGTTGGAGGGAATGCTCAAGGAGCGTCTCTTTGTATAAAATCTTCGTTATATTACCCAGGAGAGGTTGTTGTTAGCATGGATGTTTTTTGTTGTTATGGATAGAGAAGAACCGAGCAATAATTAAACCTATCTGATATAGGTCGAGGAATAGTGAAGAATAGTGTACGTATGTATACCAATTTCATTGGATGAATATAATAGAGATATATTGTCCCTAATGTGTGTTGGTTGTGTATCTATCTGAATGAATGGTAGATTTTATGTTATTTTTCAATTCTTTGTTATTTCTATTTTTTAATCCATGAATGCATTTTCTTTGTTAAATGTATGAGTTGTTGTGAGGAATAGACAAGTTCCAAGAAATTATTTTCTTTGAGCGAGTGCAAGGTGTGCATAGTGTCTGCAAGGAGTGTGTGATTGAGTCTATTTCAACTCTAAAAACCAGAAGGGATATTGAAACTTATACGTATGAAAGGAGTGCATCATTGTCTGGAAGGAGTGAAGAATAGAGTTTTCAGACTTGGAAGCTCAGGAAGGACAACATGATTCAGTCAAGAGGGAGTTAAAAGTGGTTGGAGAACAGTCACCAGAAGTGTGCAATCATTCACAGAAGAGTGAGTGAAGAAAGAAGTCTATTGCAAGGTGTGTGCAGGTCAGGAATTTGACTAAGGGTCGAAGAGATTGTTCAGGAGAACAAATCAAAGAAGGATAGCTCAGGAGGGAGAGCGGTGAAAAGTTTCAAGGAAAGGAGACCTTGAATTTATTTTCAAAGCAGTGAGTGCAATATTCATTCTCATAAGGAGAAGAACGATTCCATATTGTTAGATCTGGTAAGGAAACATAAAGGATAGATGTAGAGTATTCTGATATTTCGTAGTTTGGAAAATTAGAAATTTGACGAAGGTCGGGTCACAAAATTCGAAGTCGCGATTCAATATCGATCATTGACCACAAGAGAACATGTGGTTACGGGATCCAAGAGTTCAAAAGTTGGGAGAGTGGAGATCGTAAGTGAAAGACCTAGAGTTTCATGAGTCGTGAAATCTGAACTATTGTGGAGCTGGTGAATCTGAGGAGACGCGTGACATAAGTTCAGAGACTCGGAGTTGAACTCTTTGGGAAGGAGTGAAGAGAGGATTCAAGATATGCCCAAAATCATAATTGCAAAGGAAGTAGACCCACAGTCATAGTCGTGGTCCCTTGTGGAAGAGCCTATGTGTGTGGGTAAGGTAGTTTCGGGTGTCGCAGGGTCCCAAGGAGTCGCTCTGAATTAGAGATTCAAACGATCCAATACCGAGAGGTCGAGAAACCCTTTGGAGGGAATGGGGTTTGCATCAAGAGTGGTATCAAAGCATAGTACATCATTGAATTCTATAGAGATGAAGATAAATGTTATCACAATGCTGGCTAGAAGACATGTTTATCCACCTATAGCCAACATAGATATGGAAAGGGAGATGAGATAATTGCATGCAAGGATGGATGCCATGGAAACAACACAAAGGAGAGCGTTGGATGCTGGAGATGTCAGCGAGGTAGAAATAGAAAATGTAGAAGTTGAAGCAGAAGATGTAGTGGAGGATGCGACGAAAGAACGCTTGTTGAGAGCAGTTGTCAAATTGGGTGCCAGAGACAATATTGACATCTCATTTTATGAAGGAAATTTAGACACCGAGGAAATTCTTGATTGGATTCGAGCAATGGATAAGTATTTCAACTATGAGGATTTCGAGGAGGATAAAAAGTTAAGACATGATGTCACTAGGATGAAAGGACATGCAACGTTGTGGTGGGATGAACTACAAACCGACAGAAGGAGAAAAGGAAAGAAAAATATCAAGAGTTGGGATCGAATGGTAGCCAAGTTGAGGGAGAAATTCATGCCCAACGATTACCAAGTAAATCTGTTCAGGAGGATGCAGAACCTGAGATAGAGAGGATTGACTATGAAGGAGTACACAAAAGAGTTCTACAAATTGAACATTAGAGATGGACAAAGGGAGAGAGAAGAGGAGAAGGTTTCCAGATACATTAATGGACTGAGATACAAAATTCAAGATGAACTCAGTATGATGATAGTCAGGACTGTAGAGGACACATATCAAATGGCGTTGAAAGAAGAAGATAAGTCGTCTCGGAAATAGAGTCAGTAGAACAGAGGTCGAACATTGAACAAAGGGAAAGGAGTTGCCCAAGATAAGACAAAAACGTCCAGAGACGAGGCGAAGAAACCAAATAGTCACTCTGGGAAAGGAGGAAGTTCCCGAGGAAGACAAAGTGGTGGCATAATTTCTTTTCCTAGAGGTAGAGGAAGAGGTAGAGGAGGAGAAGTAAGGTGTTATGCCTGTGGAAAGGCAGGACATATGTCTTGGGATTGTCCCGAGAGAAAGAGAGGAGGTGAAGCTCACATTTCAAAAGCGCAGAAGCGATATGCTGAGGCAAAAGGTGCAGAGGATGGGAGATCCTTGATGATGAAGAAGGCTCTTTTGAAGTAAGAGCCAGAGACTGAAAATCCAGTGCAGAGGAACAATTTGTTCAAGATAGCTTGAAAAGTGAAGGACAAAGTTTGCAAGGTGATAATTCACAGCAGGATCAATCACAGCTTAGTATCCACATAGATTGTGGAGAATATAGAGCTGGAGATGACTGCACATCCGACACCATACAAAGTCTCATGGTTGCAGAAAGGTCATAAGGTAATAGTTACTCAAGAATGCCTGGTTAATTTTAAAATAGGAGGATATAGGGATGAGAAACTGTGTGATGAAATTCCTATGGATGTTTGTCATGTTTTGTTGGGAAGACCCTAACAATATGATAGGAATGTTATTCATTATGGGATGAGAAACAGAAACACCTTAGAGAAGAATGGTAGGACACACATGTTGCTGCCAATTGAGGAAAAGAAGGTTAAAGAAGAAGCCAACATGAGCATACTTCTCATGAGTGGGAAGGAACTCCTAAATCAAGTAAAGAGGGAACATGAGATGCAGTTTGTTGTAGTAAGGAAACCAAGGGTTATCCTTACCAGTACCTCATTGGAATATTTTCCTGAGGAAGTTCAGGAACTACTAGAGAACTTTTTTGATATTGTAGTGGATGAGTTTCCAAACTCACTACCACCTATTAGGAGCATCAGTCATCATATTGACTTGAAACCAGGAGCAAGCCTATTGAATAAATCAACATACAGGTTGACGCCTGAAGAGAATGAGGAAGTGAAGAGACAGGTTCAATATCTGTTAGACAAAGGATTGGTCAGAGAACGTTTGATTCCATGTGTACTGCCAACTTTATTAAGTCCAAAGAAGGATGGAGGGTGGAGAATGTGTGTGGACTCTAGGACATAAACAATATCACCATCAGATACATATTTCCATTACCAAGGATGGATGACTTGATGGATTTCTTGAGTGGGGCCAAGTATTTTTCACAAATATATTTAAAAAGTGGATATCACCTAATCAACATGAGGGAAGGTGATGAATGGAAGACAACATTCAAGATGAATGAGGGGTTATATGAAGGGCTTGTTATGTTGTTTGTCTTAACAAATGCCCTGAGCACTTTTATGAGACTGATGAATGAAGTATTAAAAGATTTCATTGGTAAGTTAGTGATTGTGTATCTAGATGATATATAGGTGTTTAACTAGAGTAAAGAAGAACACTTGAGACATTTAGCATTGGTGATGAGGAGGCTGTAGCGAGAGAAGTTGTTAATTAATTTCAAAAAGTCCTCTTTCTTGAAGACAAAGCTCATATATTTGGGTTTTGTTATTTCTTCAAACGATTTGAAGATGGATTTCGAAAAGGTGAAAGCAATCAAAGACTGACTGTAACCAAATAATATCTTTGAGGTAAGAATCTTCCATGGGTTAGAAAGCTTTTATTGAAAGTTCATCAGGAATTTTAGCGGGATTAGTGCTCAGATGATGGATACAGTAAATAAAAGACACAAGTCTTTCAAATGGACAGAGGAGGCTGAGAGGAGGTTCAACATATTGAAGGAGAATATAATTGAACAATTGATTCTAGTTCTACCAGATTTCGGAAATATGTTCAAGGTAAGATGTGATGCAAGTGGAGTTGCAATTGGAGTGGTCTTAAGACAAGACAATAAAACTGTTGCATATTTCAGTGGGAAGTTGAATGAAGCTAAATAGAATTAATCCACATACGACAAAGAATTATATGCCATAATCCAAGCATTGAAGAAATGGGGGAATTATCTCATACCAAAGGAGTTTGTTTTTTATACCGACAATCACGCTTTGCAATTCATAACCAGACAAGAGAAGTTAAACCAGAAACATGCTAAGTGGATAGAATTTATGAAATTTTTTAGTTTTGTCATTAAACATATTTCTGGAAATGCTAACAAAGTTGTTGATGCATTGAGTAAGAGGATTTTAATTCTGTAGAAATTTCAAATCAAAACCTTTGGGTTTGATTACCTTAAGGAAATGTATCACAGTGATATAGAATTTGGAGAAGCATATGAAGCATGTGCGAATCATGTGCTCAGAGACAGAAGCCAATGGGACAAATATATGATTCAGGATGGGTTATTGTTCAATGGATGCCAATTGTGTATACCTAGATGCTCAATGAAGGAGAATTTGTTGAAGGAAAAGCATAGCAGAGGCCTAGCTGGACACTTCGGCTATGACAAAACATTTGCTCGAGTAGCCAGTTCATATTATTGGCCAGGTATAAGGGCGGAGGTGAAAAATATTGTGAACAACTGTAATATTTTTCAGTACGCCAAGGGGAAGAGATAAAACACTGGATTGTATCAGCCATTACCTATTCCATAGAGGCCTTGGGATGCGATAAGTATGGATTTTGTGGTGGGATTGCCAAGAACACAAAGAGGATTGATTCCATATTTGTGGTGGTGGACATATTTTCTAAGATGACACACTTTATCCCATGCCAGAAGACCAGTGATGCAACGCATGTTGCAAAATTGTTTTTCAAGGAGATTGTAAGACTCCATGGATTTCCCAGGAGTAAAGTTTCAGACAGGGATACCAAATTTTTTGGTCATTTCTGGAGGACGTTGTGGAAAAAGTTGGGGACATAAATATCCTTTAGTTCTGCATATCATCCATAGACAGATGGACATAGCTAAGTGGTGAATAGAAGCTTATGATATTTGCTGAGGAGTTTAGTCACTGAACATCATATTCAGTGGGATCAAATTCTAGCACAAGACGAGTTTTCATATAATGACTCAGTGAACAAAATCACTAGGAAAATTCCATTTCAAATCGTGTATGGAATTAATCCAAGAGGATTTTCAAAATTAAGGGATATGAAGCAAAGTGAGTTTATAAGCGTGAGAGCGGAAGATTTCACTGCAGAGATGCAGGAACTTCACAATTAGATCAAGGAGAAATTGAAGAAGACCAACAGTGAATGCAAGAGAAGAGTTGATAAACATAGGAGAAGGCTTGAATTTGAAGTTGGAGATCAAGTTCTAGCACACTTGAGGAAGAAAAGATTCCTGAGGGGAACATATAAAAAATTGAAGTTGAAAAATATAGGATAGTGTAAAATCTTGAGGAAGTTTGGCGAGAATGCTTATGATTTAGAAATGCAAGAAGAAGTGGGTATATCATCCATATTCAACATTTCATACATGTATCTTTACAGGGAAAATGGAGCCGAAGGAGCTAAATATCAAGGGAAGATTCAGTGGCAGAAACAAATGCCTGTAGAAGAGAAGCCGCAGATGGAAAAGATCATAGATCAAAGAGTTGGCAAGAAGACCATAAGGAAGACGTATTTTGAATACTTGGTGAAGTGGAAAGCAAGACCAATAGAGGATGCCAACTAGATCAATGAAGTGGAGATCCAGAAGCATGGAAGATCAGTGTAGGATCTCATGGATACGAGCCCATGAATTTTTCATCCAAGGGAGTATGATGCAGGAGCATCGCTAGCAAAGCACAAGCATGGAGAACAGCTGGGCACACTACCACACATTTTGAAATATTTTGAATTTCAAAACTAATCAATGTATTAATGTGGTATCTGACAAAATGTTTTGAATAATGAATGTATTTAAATTTTTAAAGGCTACACCATCATGGAGGTCGATGGGCGAATGTATTTCATTTTACAAATCAGATCATAGTACAAATTTACATCTTGTGCTCGTATCTGTTTGACATAATATTTATTGTAATGGGTGTAACGATCCTACTCGTTATGACACCAAACCACTTATAACAAGTGAATTTTTATTATTTTATTATTTTTATTTTTTGTGTTCTTCAAAGTGTGTGCGTGTGTGTACAAGGGAAACAAACACATTCGACTCTGTGTTGCCACCCAACGACGATCAAGACGTAAAACACAACGAACATAACAAGATGACATAAGACGCATAACAAGTAACTGCATGCATTAACGACGATCAAACGACTATAAGTAAGACTGACTACCCATCCATCCTACCCTGCAATGGTTAGGACCTCCAGGACAAATAAGAAATGCTCAAGCCTAGGTTCCCATTGATTTTAACCATTTAAGGTCTCAGGGCTGGCGACTGTTCTGAGGAACATGGAGGTGTCTACATCTCGCCCAACACAAGCAGACCAAGCACACAAAGTTTACAACCAAGTACAACAAAAGTTAATGAACAACCACGTCCTCTATGGAAGGCGCAAGTCAGAAGGACACAGACAATAACCCACCATAAATTAAGACTCAACATTACCTGCGACTCATTTGGCAACAAGTACAGATCAATCACTTCTTTTAATTTCTGTTAGTCGACGAGTTACCAACCCAACCTTAAAAATAAGTACATATAAACACTTGCTAATTCCCCATTTACTAAATCATAATAATTTATTGGACTTCGTTTCAAGGACCTTACCCTTTATGTGTTGTCAACATTAATAAAATTGAATGTCCTTTACAATAATTTAACCATATCATTATTTTGATACTACAATAAAAAATAAAATAACAATGATCTTACATTTCATATGTTGTCAAATGCTAACATAGCATCCTTCCAATTTGCAAGGACCTTTCATGTACATGTTTCAATGAAAAATTATACTGACCCTACATTACAATAACATTACAATAGAATAACAATGACATTTCTTTTTATATGTGATCTAACACTAACATGACACTCTATATTATATTGGAAAACATTACTCTTACATAATTTAGAAACAATAATTACAATGACGTTACCCTTCCAATAACAATAAAATTTACAGTCATAATGCATTACTCCTTACTATACCAATTCATGATGTTCATAACAATAAAATTTCAGGAACATTTTCACTAAAATAACAATATCCTTACATACCCTTTGGGGTTATGATAACATTGCATTAGACTAACAATA
>ML807098.1:220687-238936 GCA_009831015.1 Picea engelmannii
AAAGAGGTAAATGTCATAATTGTTTTTATGTTTGAACAGATTCAAACTATTCTATTTGCTTCTCCGTGAAGGTGAAAGCAAACACACCAGGAAGGTGGTTTACAAAATCAATTAAAAATAGATAGTAATTAAAATTGACGTCAATGTTCCCACGTGAAATTCTGGATAACCACTGTAAATTTACAAACTTAAACAAACGAAATCTTGGGCCCAATAAAAACGCACAGACATTCTTTGCATTCATGCATGGACAACCTACAGGAAGGAGGGGCACCTTCGTACGCATGAAGGGAAAATAGAAACGAAAATGTCAAACACTTATTACCAGAACAAATTCTCATATCCAATATTACAAAAATGAAAATGCCCAAACAACTGTTGCCAGAACGAATTCTCACATCCAATTTTTCAAAAACGAAAATGTCAAATACCTATTGCTAGAACAAAATCTTAGATCCAATTTTTCAAAACGAAAATGCCAAACACCTATTGCCAGAACAAATCCCAAATTTAGTTTTAATTCCATATAATAACCAACGGTATTATCTGTATAACAATGACATAACGATTTCCAAACAGGACGAATTCTAAATTTTAGCTAAAAATGGCAGAGGTGAAATATAGATCTCTGATGCAGATGAATTCTCCTCTACTACGCCCTCAGATATAAGCAATCAATGCATTAATTAACAATGCATGCCCAGACTACAAAACTATAATCCAAAATTTTAAATGAGGAAAAAAAAAACCTCTGGGAATGTACAGCCCAATCTGGAGGAAGAGGCTACAATTGGTATGCCTAAATAAAATGGTTGCAGAGGTCAAAAAATGCCCCAGGAAGAGACATGTTTGAAGACAAGAAAAAAAATAGGGTAAGAGATGATCAACTGGAACGAAGCCCATAAATGCAGAGGCGATGCTCAGGACGTGTGTAGATAAATTGTCAAGGAAGGGTTCCAAAATGCAGGGTGTAAGCTCCCTTCTAAGTCCAAGATGAAGCTAGGGAAAAGTGAGGGAAAACACCCTTATTGGCGAAGAGATCAAGTTTAAAAGTTCAACAACGCATAAAACACAGAGTAAGTTTATCCATCCATGCACAAAAATGCAAGGTTAAATTATCCCACAATACATAAAATGCGGAGTAAATAAATAAAATTAGGTAATCAAACCATTTACACCAATATACCGATCCCAACATGATTCGTAATGCATTTTATTCTACCAAATTAAAAATCATACCTTTGCCTTATCGCTTGCTCCGTGTGTTGTCTGCACGCTTCATGCCGCTCCCGCTTGTCGACCGTTGAAACCTCACTGGTACCTCCCAGCCAATCGCTAGGGGTACTCTGCTTCCCCCTTAGCCCCTCGAGCCGCAAAGGGGCCACACACTATCCAAATGGTACATCTAGCTCCCAGCTCGCCTCGCAAGGCCGAGCTACCACTCCTATTCGAGTTGGGATGTCCCAACTCCCCACAAGTAATCAGTCAAGTCACAAATCCGACAACATAACGTTACGCTAACAACCGATCCCCTACTTCCTCCTCCTTCCTCTCTTTTATAGAGTTTTAGAACTTCCCAACTTTCCTTAAATCTCTTTTAATTTAAGTTTTAATGAGAATATTCTAAAAATTCTCCATCGTACAAGTGTCATTCATCCCCTACTTTCCTCCAAAATTTATTTTCTTTAATTTATTAATTGTCTCATTTCCCTCACCCACCTAGAGTTGTTCCTAAATTTACTCCTAGGTGTCCCTAGATTCCCTTACAGGTTTAAATACCTTCCCTAAAAGGATGTTGCTAATTTAGTTCAATTTAGTTCCCTTCTTTCCTTTATTATGTTTCCCCCATTCCTTAGTTTCCTAATTTTTACTATTCCCTTCTTTCCCCTTTTTATTAGAGCCAAAATGGCAGTTGCACTATTTACTCTTTTCCTTTTATTATTAAATTAATATCTTTTTACACTTTCACAAGTTAAATAATTTATTTCTTCTTTACAATTTTAAATCCACTAATTTTAATTAAATTCTTACTCTCTTCATTTTACCCCAAAAATTATATGAAGACTAAAACTATTGCTTAAGTTGTTTTTAGTTTAAATTTTTATTTTTATTTTTATAGGTTCATTTTCTTAAGGTTAGAAAAATTTTTACCCTAGAGAAGTTTTAGACTGAGGACTTAGATTCTGGATTGGGCGACATTTAATTAGGGAAGTTTTTTATGACTTTCTTAATGTGTTAAGTGTCTTAGGGCCATCTAGGTTTGTTCCTTCATCAACATCAACGGGACGTGCCCTTCAGGATGCACCACGTGCTCCAAGGGTGCCACTCGCCTCTAGTGTTTCCTTTGCGTTACGTGCCCTTCAGAATGCACCACGTGCTCCAAGGGTGCCACTCGCTTCTTGAATGATTGGTAGACATCAATAACCCCTGGAGTCAACACTCTGCCAGGTCAACTTGTGGGAGACTAAGGGATTCTAAGGAATAAGTCCCCCGCCTTATTTCGCGCCCCTTAGAGTCATCGCAAGCAACTGTCGCAGTCTTCCTTCATGACATCGTGGGTCCTCTCGAACTAATTAATCGTTAACCTACATTTCGAGCCATGGAGGGAGTGCTAGTAGGTTGTGGCAGGGATGTTGTCCACACCTCTCCCTCAACCTCTCTGGTAGTCATGTGTGGCCTCTTTACTCCATATGTGAGCCTAGTTGACAAGCTATCATCAACCTGCATCATCAAAAATCATGTCAGAACATGTCTACATCATATCATCAGATCAAATGTACTAAAATTACAGTAAAACAATCAAACCCCAATAGCACACTCCCTGACTCAATCCAGAGTCCAAGGGGTTCCGTCGATGCCTCTGCATCCTCAAGGTCCAAAACCCTGCACACTTAGAAAAACCAAGACAATAGCACTTGTCTATGTCAAAGCAGTAAAACATCATGTCATCTATCATATCGCATCATAATCAAGGATAAATTTTTTAATATCATAAAAGTCTATATCACTTGGGAGAAAGTGTCCTCAAAGAATAAGTTTTCTCAGTGCGCCAGAGCAGGATGTTACATACACCCCCTCTTGGTCTAAACTTCGTCCCCAAGTTTCTCAGTATAAATGACAAAATAAGTGTATCACAGTATCATATGTCTATCTATCAAAAAAAAATGGAAACTGCTGGCACATATCATATGCATCCTCCTAGGTCGCCAAGTGCAGACTATAATTGTCCCACTGGACCTTGACCTGATCTATCATTTGACGTCGTAGCTATCGAACGCGATGATCCAGTATGCAGACCGGATCAGGCATGAGAGCTCCCTCATCTGATACCTGGAAGGAACTCATATAAATCACATGTGTAGGATCACTAATATAATGTCTCAAAACGGATACATGAAAAACATCGTGCATACGCCTCAAAGAATCAGGCAAGGCTAGACGATAGGCCACGGGCCCCTTTCTCTCCATAATCTCGAAAGGTCCCACGAACCTAGGAGAGAGTTTAGCTCCCTTTCCAAACCTGATAGAACTCTTATGCGGTTTAACCCACAAGAAGACTCGATCACCGACCTCGTAACTACGGTTGACTCGGTGCGCATCGACATAACTCTTTTGTCGATCATGTGCTTCTTTAATCATTTGTCTTATGGTTTGCATTTTCTCTTCCATTTTTTGGATTGCTTATGGTCCCACCAGGACCCTATCCTCAAGTTGATCCCAACTCAAGGGCATATGACACGGTTTCCTATAAAGAAACTCAAAAGGTGCCATCCTAATGGTGCTATGGTAACTTTTGTTGTAAGCGAACTCCACTAGTGGAAATAATTCTTCCCAATGCTTTTGTTGGTCCATCACGTACATGCCCAACATGTCTTCCAAGGTTTGTTTCATTCATTCTATTTGCCCATCAGTCTTCGGGTGATACGTAGTACTAAAGTTATGTTGGGTTCCCAAGGCCTCTTGGAAACTCGTCCAAAATCATCGAGTAAACATCGATCCTCGATCGGATATAATCTTCTTAGGCACGCCATATAGCCTCACAATCTCACTGATGAAAACTCTAGCTATGGCAGGTTCCTAATACATCGTACACACCAGAATAAAGTGAGCACTCTTCATATGAGTGTCTACTACTACAAAAATCGAGTCATGTCTCCTTGCCGTCAGTGGCAATCCAATAATAAAATTCATCGAAATAACCTCCCATTTCGATTCCAGAATGGCATGTGGTTGAAGTAATCCTACTGGGTGTCTATGTTTATCCTTTACCTGCGGACACTCTAGACATCTGGCCACATAGTTGACTATGTCGGCTTTCATTCCCTTCCAGAAGAATAAGGGTTTAAGGTCTGCCCTCATCTTCGTGACTCCTAGGTGAGCCATGTAAATTTCTCTATGAGCCTCGCTCAGGATGAACATCCTCAACTCATCGTTTGGCGGTACATAAATCTGACTTTGAAACCTCAATAAACCATTGCTATCAAATGAAAATCCCTCGTATCATGGTACCATCATTTGTTTTTGTCCAATAAAACCCTCGACCTCCTTATACCAGTCATCGTCACGCTGTAAAGTGAGAATCTTCTCAGGTATATTCATCTAAAGAGGCAACACTGAAAATATGCATGGTCTCCAACTCAAAGTATCCACCACTTGGTTCATTGTTCTCTTTATGTAAGTAATCTCAAAGTCGTACTCGCTAAGCAATTTCGATCAACGCCATTGTCGTGCGTTCAGGTCGCTTTGTGTAAAAATGTGTTGTAGTCCACAATGATCAGTCTTTAGTTAAAATTTTCATCCAACAAGGTAGTGTCTCCAAACCTTCAAGGAATATACTATGGCTAATAACTCCAAATCATGCGTCACGTAGTTCTCCTCATGCTTTCTCAGTTTCCTCGAAATGTAAGCGATTACTCGTCCATCTTGCATCAAGACTCCACCTAAGCCTTCCTTGGATGCATCTGTGCATACCAAGAAGTCCGCGTCCATGTCAGGGACCTTTAGTATCGGTGCTGCTGTCAACAACTCTTTAAGCCTTCGAAATTCTTCCGCGCATTTCTCGGTCCAAACAAACTTCTTGTTTTTCTTATGCAATTATGTGATTGGATTTTCTATCTTCGAAAATCCCTCGACAAATCGTCGATAATATCCTACTAAACCCATAAAGCTACGCACTTCTGTGACATTCATCAGCGCAGGCCATTCCATAATAGCCTCGACCTTGGCTGGATCCATGACGATACCTTCATTGGAGATGACATGCCCTAAGTAGTGAATCCTCGATTGATAAAAAGAGAATTTGGACAACTTCCCATACAATTTGTGCTCTCGTAGACACTGTAGTACCAAGCGCAAGTGCTCTTCATGCTCCTCCGGCATCTGAGAGTAGATAAAAATATCGTCAATGAATACTTTGATGAACTTGTCCAAGTACTCGTGGAACACCCGATTCATCAGACTCATAAATACTCCTGGGTAGTTTGTCATTCCAAATGGTAAAACAGTAAACTCATAATGTCCAAACCTCGTTTTAAAATAGGTCTTAGGAACATCATCCTCCTTGATCCGTAACTGGTGATACCCTGATCGCAAATCGATCATGGAGAACACCATCGCACCCTTCATTTGATCGAACAGATCATCAATTCTCGGCAAGGGATACTGATTCTTGATCGTGGCCTTATTCAGTTGATGGTAGTCAATGCAAAGCCTCCACGATTAGTCCTTCTTTCGTATGAAAATAACCGACGCACCCCACGGTGACACACTAGGACATATCAGTCCCAGGTCCAAAAATTCCTTCAGTTTCATTTTCAATTCTTGCAACTCCAGGGTCGACATCTGATAAGGCGTTCTTGCTATCGGTTCAGTCCCTAGTTTCAAGTCTATGGTAAACTCCAATTCCCTTTTCAGCAGCATCCTAGGTAACTCCTCTGGAAATACGTCTGCAAACTCTCTCACCACGGGAAGGTGTTCTAGACCTTCTACTACTCCCTTCTCATTTAATGCAAGGATCCCATAGAGATTTCACCCCTTGCGCAAACTCTTTCGTAACTGTAAGGAAGAGACAAACCTCAGGAAAACTCCCTTGTTTTGTCCTACAATAACACGTCTTTGTCCTTCATCATCGACTAAGCTCAACCATTTCGTCTTACAGTTTAGTATCGCCTCATGTGATTCCAACCAATCCATGCCAATCACAACATCATAAGATCCTAAGATCGTGACGTACAGGTTGGTCCTCTGGACAAACTCTCCCAGGTTAAGGGCATAGCTCGTAACCTTTCCTCCAACCTTCTGTTTGGCTCCCAAAGCCATCTCTATGAAGCTAAACCCATCCTGATCGAATGCCTTTACCTTAATCCTTTTTAGCGCTACACCAGAAATGAAACAATCGGTAGCACCAGGATCTATCAAAATACTAAGGTTCTGGTCAACGGAAGTACCTGTCGTCTCGACCACAGTCGACTGATGCTCTTCCTGGCGATTATTTACCGCTACATAAATCCGATGGTCCTTTCCCATATCTCCCACTGTAGTGGGTCCGGCTGATCCAGACGCTCTAGTCCTCTCCATAGGACAATCACATTGGTAGTGTGGTTTCCCACACATCCAACACCCCTTCTTCGGCCTAGTAGTCCTGGTACCCGAAGTAGAAGATGACAACCCACCATCCTGGAACCTAGGTCTATTTTGTTGAACATGCCTTAATTGTTGCTATTGCGGGTGACACTGTTGTTGATGCGGTGGTCCCCAATAAGGTGTCCGCTGCTGAGGTGACAGTTGTCGAGGTGTAGTGAAAGTGGATCCCCTCTGGAAGCCACGATGTCCCAGCGTATGTCTCACTGGTGTTTGATGCTGCGGTGTTCCAAATGAACCCTGCCCTGCTGGTCTCGCTGGAGTCCTGGTTTGACCTCCACTGATAAGCTCTTGCTCGACTTTGAGGGCCTTCTGGTCGACATCGTGCAAGGTTTAAGGCATCAAAATCCTAACCTTCGCATGCAGGTTGTCGTTAAGGCCAAACACGAACCTTTTTACCTTAAGTTTCTCTGTGTTAAGGTGCGGAGCATATCGGAGCAGCTCCATAAAACGTGCCTCGTACTCGGGCACCGTATGACCTCCCTGTCGTAAGGCGTTGAACTCATTGAGATGACGCTCAATGAATTCCTTTGAAAGGTACCTCTCTCGGAATCGTTCCTCGAACAATTCCCATGACACATCTTCAATGACCATGTTTAGCTATGGTAGGAGCATCTTCCACCATACAAGAGTGCTCCCCTTCAGTTGAAAGACCGCCATGTCGACCTTCACGTTGGAGGTATAATCGTGAAGTGCGAAGCACATCGCCATGTTCTCCAACCATGCCTCGGCGGCTTCATCATCCGGGGCACCAAATAACTCAGGAAATTTGACCTTCTCGAGTTCACGGTGAATGCTACCAGTAACGGCCAGTGCGCGTGGTGGAACCTCAGCGGACGCCGATGCCCTGGCCTCATCTCTATCCAAACGGTTGATTAGTTCCTCTAACTTGTGCTAAGAGGATCTCATCATCCCAACTACATCGCCAACTGCTATATGCTCCAGCCTGAGAACCTGCTCATTTCCCTGGGGGCTAGACCCCTCAGGCATTGATGCTACTGGAGGCGTCGCACCGCCTCCCCCAACACCCAGTCGTCTGCCTCTACGACGTCCTCCAACCATGATTACCTGCACGCACACAAGTCAACTCAATTAGCAAAAGTATACTCAAATCATAACAATGAAAGCCATAGCGATCCCAAGTTGTGGGTTGAACACGCTCTGATACCATATGTAGCGATCCTACTTGCTACAACGCCAAACCTCTTATAACAAGTGATTTTTTTTTTATTTTTATTTTTGGTGTGTTTTTAAATGTGTGTGCGCGCATGTACAAGGGAAACAAACACATTCAACTCTAGAGTCTACGTTGCCACCCGACGATGATCAAGACGTAAACCACGACAAACAAAACAACACAACATAAAATGCATAACAAGTAACTGCATGCATTAACGACGATCAAATGACTATAAGTAAGACTGACTACCCATCCATCATACCCTGCAATGGTTAGGACCTCCAAGACACATAAGCAACACTCAAGCCCAGGTTCCCATCGATTTTAACCATTTAAGATCTCAGGGCTGGCGACTGTTCTAAGGAACATGGAGGTGTCTACATCCCGCCTGGCACAAGCAGACCAAGCACACAAAGTTTACAACCAAGTACAACAAAAGTTAATGAATGACCAGGTCCTCTATGGAAGGCGCAAGTCAGAAGGACACTGACAATAACCAACCTTTAATTAAGACTCAACATTACCTGTGGCTCATTTGGAAACATGTACAAATCAATCACTTCATTTAATTTTCGTTAGTCGACGAGTTACCAACCCAACCTTAAAAATAAGTACATATAAACACTTGTTAATTCCCCATTTACTAAATCATAATAATTTATTGGACTTCGTTTCAAGGACCTTACCATTTATGTGATGTCAGCATTAATAAAATTGAATGTCCTTTACAATAATTTAACCATATCATTATTTTTATACTACAATAACAAATAAAATAACAATGATCTTACATTTCATATGTTGTCAAATGCTAGCATAGCATCCTTCCAATTTGCAAGGACATTTCATTTACATGTTTCAACGAAAAATTATACTGACCCTACATTACAATAACATTACAATAGAATAACAATGACATTTCTTTTTATATGTGATCTAACACTAACATTACACTCTATATTATATTGGAAAACATTACTCTTACATAATTTAGAAACAATAATTACAATGGCGTTACCCTTCCAATAACAATACAATTTACAGTCATAATGCATTACTCCTTACTATGCCAATTCATGGTGTTCATAACAATAAAATTTCACGAACATTTTCACTAAAATAACAATATCCTTACATACCCTTTGGGGTTATGATAACATTGCATTAGACTAACAATAACATTACCCTTTTTATATCACTAACATTACATTCTATTTTATAATGCAAGAGAAATCTATTACAGTGGTCTAGTATTTACGTATTACCATAATAATATATTAGAGTAACAATCTCTATACAAATCATAATAACACCTATGTTATCCATAACAATCACCGTTACGCTTTATTTATATTCCCATATCATTGCAATGCTAACTACAAGAAAATAACCAAACAATACATTCTATAAATTACCAAGCACAAAAAAAAACTAGCGGCCCAATCACTATGCCAAGTAAAGCATGAAAATTAGCAAAGAGACAGTTGGGAATGCATGCCAGGTATCGATAAACAATTTGGCAACTAGAGAAATGGTAATTGTTGGAACCAGGAGTCAACTCAGAATTTTTTCTGACTGTGTCATAAAACCCTTTCATAGCCTCATGTCACGCTGTTGCAAAATGTAATAAGAATCTTAAATCATATTCAGCCTAATTGAAATAGATTCATAATGTAAATTGAAACAGAAGGAGGTAAATGTCATAATTGTTTTTGTAACTGAAACAGATTGATAATTGAAACAGAAAGAGGTAAATGTCATAATTGTTTTTATGTTTGAACAGATTCAACCTATTCTATTTTCTTCTCTGCAAAGGTGAAAGCAAACACACCAGGAAGGTGGTTTACGAAATCAATTAAAAATAGATAGTAATTAAAATTGACGTGAGTGTTCCGATGTGAAATTGTGGATAACCACCGTCAATTTACAAACTTAAACAAACGAAATCTTGGGGCCAACAAAAACGCACAGACATTCTTTGCATTCATGCATGGACAACCTACAGGAAGGAGGGGAACCTTCGTACGCATGAAGGCCAAATAGAAACGAAAATGTCAAACACTTATTTCCAGAACGAATTCTCAGATCCAATATTACAAAAACGAAAATGCCCAGACAACTGTTGCCAGAACGAATTCTTGGATCCAATTTTTCAAAAACGAAAATGCAAAATAGCTATTGCCAGAATGAAATCTCAGATCAAATTTTTCAAAACGAAAATGCCAAACACCTATTTCCAGAACGAATCCCAAATTCAGTTTTAATTCCATATAATAACTAGCGGTATTATCTCTATAACAATGACAGAACGATTGCCAAACAGGACGAGTTCAAAATTTTAGCTAAAATTGGCAAAGGTAAAATATAGATCTCTGATGCAGACGAATTCGCCTCTAATATGCCCTCAGATATAAGCAATCAATGCATTAACTAACAGTGCGTGCCCAGACTGCAAAACTATAATCCAAAATTTTAAATGCGGAAAAAAAAACCTCTGGGAATGTATAGCCCAAGCTGGAGGAAGAGGCTACGATTGGTATGCCTAAATAAAACAGTTGCAGAGGTCCAAAAATGACCCAAGAAGAGACATGTTTGAAGACAAGAAAAACAAATAGGGTAAGAGATGATCAACGGGAACCAAGCCCATAAATGCAGAGGTGATGCTCAGGACGCGCGTAGATAAACTGTCAAGGAAGGGTTCCAAAATGCAGGGCGTAAGCTCCTTTCTAAGTCCAAGATGAAGCTAGGGAAAAGTGAGGGAAAACACCCTTATTGGCGAAGAGATCAACCAACTACGCAAGTTTAAATGTTCAACAACGCATAAAACGCAGAGTAAGCTTATCCATCCATGCATAAAAATGCAAGGTTAAATTATCCCACAATACATAAAATTCGAAGTAAATAAATAAAATTAGCTAATCAAACCATTTACACCGATATACTGATCCCAGCATGAGTCGTAATGCATTTTATTCTACGAAATTAAAAATCATACCTTTGCCTTATCGCTTGCTCTGTGTGTTGTCCACGCGCTCTGTGTTGCTCCCCCTCGCCGACCATCGAGACCTCACCGGTACCTCCCAGCCAATTGCTAGGGGTACTCTGCTTCCCCGTTAGCCCCCCGAGCTACAAAGGGGCCACACACTATCCATATGGTACGTCTAGCTCCCAGCTCACCTCGCAAGGATGACCTACCACTCCTATTTGAGCTGGGATGTCCCAACTCCCCACAAGTAATCAGTCAAGTCACAAATCTGGTAGCGTAAAGTTACGCTAACAACCAATCCCCTACTTTCTCCTCCTTCCTCTCTTTTATAGAGTTTTAGAACTTCCCAACTTTCCTTAAATCTCTTTTAATTTATGTTTTAATGAGAATCTTCTAAAAATTCTCCATCGTACAAGTGTCATTCATCCCCAACTTTCCTCCAAAATTTATTTTCTTTAATTTATTAATTGTCTCATTTCCCTCACCCACCTAGAGTTGTTCCTAAATTTACTCCTAGGTGTCCCTAGATTCCCTTATAGGTTTAAATACCTTCCCTAAAAGGATGTTGCTAATTTAGTTCAATTTAGAAGGTTCTTTATTGCAGATTCTTTACTAAGTTGACCTCGCTTTTTACCATAAGTTTCCTTCTTTCATTTATTATGTTTCCCCCATTCCTTAGTTTCCTAATTTTTACTATTCCCTTCTTTCCCCTTTTTATTAGAGCCAAAATGGCAGTTGCACTATTTACTCTTTTCCTTATTATTAAATTAATATCTTTTTACACTTTCACAAGTTAAATAATTTATTTCTTCTTTACAATTTTAAATCCACTGATTTTAATTAAATTCTTACTCTCTTCATTTTACCCCAAAAATTTTATGAAGACTAAAACTATTGCTTAAGTTCTTTTTAGTTTAAATATTTATTTTTATTTTTATAGGGTCATTTTCTTAAGGTTAGACAAAATTTTACCCTAGAGAAGTTTTAGACTTAGGACTTCGATTATGAACTAGGCGACATTTAATTAGGGAAGTTGTTTAAGACTTTCTTAATGTGTTAAGTGTCTTAGGGCCATCTAGGTTTGTTCCTTCATCAACATCAACGTGACGTGCCCTTCAGGACACACCACATGCTCCAAGGGTGCCACTTGCCTCTAGTGTTTCCTTTGCATGACGTGCCCTTCAGGATGCACCACGTGCTCCAAGGGTGCCACTCGCTTCTTGACTAATTGGTAGACACCAATAACCCCTGGAGTCAACACTCCGCCAGGTGAACTTGTGGGAGAGTAAGGGCTTCTACGGAATAAGTCCCCTGCCTTATTACACGCCCCTTAGGATCATTGAAAGTGACTGTCGCAGTCTTCCCTCACGGCATCATGGATCCTCTCGAACTAGGTAATCATTAACCTATAGTTCGAGCCACAGCGAGAGTGCTAGTAGGATGTGGCAGGGCTACTGTCCACACCTCTCCCTCAACCTCTTTGGTAGTCATGTGTGGCCCCTTTAATCCATATGTGAGTCTGGTCGGCAAGCTATCGTCAGCCTACATCATCAAAAATCATGTCAGAACATGTATACATCATATCATCAGATAAAATGTACTAAAATCAGAGTAAAACAATCAAACCCTAATAGCACACTCCCTGACTCAATCCGAAGTGCAAAGGGTTCCTTCGATGCCTCTACATCCTCAAGGTCCAAAACCCTACACACTTAGAAAAACTGATTCAATAGAACTTGTCTATATCAAAGCAGTAAAACATCATGTCATCTATCATATCGCATCGTAATCAAGGATAAATGTTTAAATATCATAAAAGTCTGGATCACTTGTGAGCAAGTGTCCTCAAAGAATACGTTTTCTCAGTGCGCCAGAGCGGGATGTTACATACACCCCCTCTTGGTATAAACTTCATCCCCAAGTTTCTCAGTATAAATGTCGAAATAAATGTATCACGGTATCATATGTCTATCTATCAAATAAAAATGGAAACTGTTGGCGCATATCATATGCATCCTCCCAGGTCGTTGAGTGCAGACTATAATTGTCCCACTGGAACTTGACCTGATATATCATTCGACATCATAGTTGTTGAACGTGATGATCCATGATGTAGACCGACTCATTCATGAGCACTCCCCATACGATACCTACAAGGAACTCATGTCAATCACATGTGTAGGATCACTAATATAATGTCTCAAAACAGATACATAAAATACATCGTGCATACACCTCAAAGAATTAGGAAAGGGTAGTGGATAGGCCATGGGCCCCTCTCTCTCCACAATCTTGAAAGGTCCCATGAACCTAGGAGAGAGTTTATCTCCCTTTCCAAACCTAATCGAACTCTTATGCAGTTTAACCCGCAAGAAGACTCGATCGCCAACCTTGTAACTACGGTCGACTCGGTGCGCATCGACATAACTCTTCTGTCGATCCTGTGCTTCTTTAATCCTTTGTCTTATGGTTTTCATTTTCTTTTCCATTTCTTGGATCGCTTTTGGTCCCACTAGGACCCTATCCTCAATCCAATCCCAACTCAAGGGCATATGACATGGTCGCCCGTAAAGAATCTCAAAAGGTGCTATCCTAATGGTGCTCTGGTAACTGTTGTTGTAAGCGAACTCCACTAGTGGCAAGAATTATTCCCAATGTTTTTGTTGGTCCATCACGTACATGCGCAACATGTCTTCTAAGGTTTGGTTCATTTGTTCTATCTACTCGTCAGTCTCCAGGTGATACGCAGTACTAAAGTTAAGTTGGGTTCCCAAGGCCTCTTGGAAAATCGTCCAAAATCGTCCACTAAACACCGATCCTCGATCGGATATAATCCTCTTAGGAATTCCATGTAGCCTCACAATCTCACTGATGAAAACTCTAGCTATGTTAGGTGCCTGATACATCGTACACACCAGAATAAAGTGAGCACTCTTTGTCAGAGTGTCTACTACTAAGAAAATCAAGTCATGTCTCCTTGCCGTCAGTGGAAATCCAAAAATAAAATCCATCGAAATAACCTTCCGCTTTGATTTAAGAATGGCATGTGGTTGAAGTGATCTTGCTGGGTATCTATGTTCAGCCTTTACCTGCTGACACTCTAGACATCTGGCCACATAGTTGACTATGTCAGCCTTCATTCCCTTCCAGAAGAATAAGGGTTTAAGGTCTGCCCTCATCTTCGTGACTCCCGGGTGAGCCGTGTAAACTTCTCTATGAGCCTCGCTTAGGATCAACATCCTCAACTTGTTGTTTGGCGGTACGTAAATCCGACTTTTAAACCTCAATAAACCATCGATATCAAATGAAAATCCCTCGTATCATGGTACCATCATTGTGTTTTGTCCAATTAAACCCTCGACCTCCTTGTACCAGTCATCATCACGCTGTAAAGTGAGAATCTTCTCACGTAGATTCATCTGAAGAGGCAACACTGAAAATATGCATGGTCTCCAACTCAAAGCATCCACCACTCGGTTCACTATTCCCTTTATGTAAGTAATCTCAAAGTCGTACTCGCTAAGCAATTCCGACCAACGTCGTTGTCGCGCGTTCAGGTTGCTTTGCGTAAAAATGTGTTGTAGTCCACAATGATCAGTCTTTAGTTCAAATTTTCATCCAACAAGGTAGTGTCTCCAAACCTTCAAGGCATATACTATGGCTAATAACTCCAAATCATGTGTCATGTAGTTCTCCTCATGCTTTCTCAGTTTCCTCAAAATGTAAGCGATTACTTGTCCGTCTTGCATCAAGAATCCACCTAAGCCTTCCTTGGATGCGTTTGTGCATATCAAGAAGTCTGGGTCCATGTCAGGGACCTTTACTATCGGTGATGTCGTCAACAACTCTTTAAGCCTCCGAAATGCTTCCGCGCATTTCTTGGTCCAAACAAACTTCTTGTTTTTCTTCTGCAATTCCGTGATCAGATTTGCTATCTTCAAAAATGCCTCAACAAACCCTCGATAATATCCTTCTCTACCCATAAAGCTACGTACTTCTATGACATTCATTAGCGCAGGCGATTCCATAATAGCCTCGACCTTGGCTGGATCCACAGCGATACCTTCGCCAGAGATGACATGCCCTAAGTAGTGAATCCTTGATTGATAAAAAGAGAATTTGGACAACTTCCAATACAATTTGTTCTCTCGCAGACACTATAGTACCAAGCACAAGTGCTCATCATGCTCCTCCGTTGTTCGAGAGTAGATCAAAATATTGTCAATGAATACTTGGACGAACTTGTCCAAGTACTCATGGAACACCCCGTTCATCAGACTCATAAATACTCTTGGGGCGTTTGTCAGTCCAAACGGTAAAATAGTAAACTCGTAATGTCCAAACCTCATCTTAAAAGCAGTCTTAGGGACATCATCCTCCTTGATCCGTAACTGGTGATACCCTAATTGCAAATCGATCTTGGATAACACCGTCGCACCATTCATTTGATCGAACAGATCATCAATTCTTGGCAAGGGATACTGATTCTTGATCGTGGCCTTGTTTAGTTGACGGTAGTCAATACAAAGCCTCCATGATCCGTCCTTCTTTTGTATGAAAATAACCATCGCACCCTACGGTGACACACTAGGACGTATTAGTCCCAAGTCCAGCAACTCCTTCAGTTGCATTTTCAGTTCTTGCAACTTCGGGGTCGACATCCGATAAGGCGTTCTTGTTATCGGTTTGGTCCTCGGTTTCAGGTCTATGGTAAACTCTAATTCCCTTTCCGATGGCATCCTAGGTAACTCCTCTAGAAATACATATGCAAACTCTCTCACCACCAGAAGGTGTTCTAGACCTTCCGCTACTCCCTTCTCGTTTAATGCAAGGATCGCATAGAGCTTGCACCCCTTGCGCATACTCTTCCGTAACTGTAAGGAAGAGACAAACCTCAGGGAAAATCCCTGGATCCATCCTACAATCACACATCTCTGTCCTTCGTCATCGACCAAGCTCAACCATTTCATCTTACACTTGAGTATCGCCTCATGTGATTCCAACCAATCCATACCAATCATGACATCATAAGATCCTAAGATCATGACGTATAGGTCGGTCCTCATGAAAAACTCTCCCAGGTTAAGGGAAAAGCCTCGTAACCTTTCCTCCAACCTTTTTTTTGCCTCTCGAAGCCATCTCTACAAAGCTAAACTCGTCCTGATCAACTTCCTTTACCTTAATCCTTTTTAGCACTGCACCAGAAATGAAACTCTTGGTAACACCGGGATCTATCAAAATACTAAGGGTCTGGTCAACGACAGTAACTTTCATATCGACCACAGTCGAATGATTCTCTACCTGGCGGTTATTCACTGCTGCATGAATCCAATGTGCCTTGCCCATATCTCACACTGTAGTGGGTCTGGCTGATCCGGATGCTCTAGTCCTCTTCACAGGACAATCGCGCTAGTAGTGTGGCTACCCACACGTCCAACACCCCTTCTTCATCCCAGTAGTGCTAGTACCCGAAGTAGAAGATGACGGCCCACCGGCCTAGAACCCATGTATGTTTTACTGAATAGGCCTAAACTGCTGCTACTGCAGGTGACGCTGTTGCTAATGTGGTGGTCCCCGATAAGGTGTCCTCTACTGAGGCGGTGGTCATCGGGGTGTAGTGAAAGTGGATCCCCTCTGGAAGCCACGATGTCATGGCATATGTCTCGTTGGATTCTGATGCTGCAGTGTTCCAGATGAACCCTGCCCTGCTGGTCTCACTGGAGTCCTAGTTTGACCTCCACTGATAAGCTCTTCCTCGGCTATGAGGGCCTTTTGGACGACATTGTGCGAGGTTTGAGGCATCAAAATCCTAACCTTCGTATGTAGGCTTCTGTTAAGGCCAAACATGAACCTGTTGACCTTAAGTTTCTCTGTGTTAAGCTACAGAGCATACTAGAGCAGCTCCATAAAACGTGCCTCGTACTTGGGCACCGTACGACCTCCCTGTTGTAAGGTGTTGAACTCATTGAGCTGACGCCCAATGAATTCCTCTGAAAGGTACCTCTCTCAGAACTGTTCCTCGAATAGTTCCCATGACACGTCTTCAACGACCATGTTTAGCTATGGTAGGAGTGTCTTCCACCATATAAGAGCACTCCCCTTCAGTCGAAAGACCACCATGCGGACATTCATGTTGAAGGTATAATCACGAAGTGCAAAGCACATCGCCATGTTCTCCAACCATGCCTCAATGGATGCACTATCCAGGGCACCAAAGAACTAGGGAAATTTTACCTTCTCAAGTTCACGGTGAATGCTACCAGTAACAACCGGTGTGCGTAGCCGAACCTCAACGGGCGCGGGCGCCCTGGCCTCATCTCTGTCCAAACGGATGATCAGTGCCTAAAACATGCGCTGAAAGGATCTCATCATCCCAACTACATATCCAAATTCTATATGCTCTAGACTAATAATCTTCTCGTCTCCCTGGGGTTCAGACCCCTCAGGCATGGATGCTACTGGAGGCGTCGCGCCTCCTCCCCTAGCACCCCGTTGTCTGCCTCTGTGACGTCCTCCAACCATGATTACCTGTACGCACACAAGTCAACTCAATTAGCAACAATATAATAAAATTATAACAATGAAAGCCTTAGTGATCCCAAGTTGTGGGATGAACCTGCTTTGATACCATATGTAACGATCATACTCGCTACGATGCCAAACCTCTTATAACGAGTGATTTTTTAAAAAAAAAAATTTGTGTGTTTTTAAAAGTGTGTGTGTGCGTTTACAAGGGAAACAAACACATTCGACTCTGCGTTACCACCCGATGACGATCAAGACATAAACCACGACAAACACAACAAGACGACCTAAGATGCATAACAAGTAACTGCATGCATTAATGACGATCAAACGACTATAAGTAAGACTGACTACCCATCCATCCTACGCTGCAATGGTTAGGACCTCCAAGACACATAAGCAATGCTCAAGCCTAGGTTCCTATCAATTTTAACCATTTAAGGTCTCAGGGCTGGCAACTGTTCTGAGGAACATGGAGGTGTCTACATCCCGCCCGACACAAGTAGACCAAACACACAAAGTTTACAACCAAGTACAACAAAAGTTAATGAACGACCACATCCTCTACAGAAGGCGCAAGTCATATGGACACCGACAATAACCAACCATTAATTAAGACTCAACATTACCTGTGACTCATTTGGAAACAAGTACAAATCAATAACTTCGCTTAATTTCCGTTAGTCGACGAGTTACCAACCCAACCTTAAAAATAAGTACATATAAACACTTGCTAATTCCCCATTTACTAAATCATAATAATTTATTGGACTTCATTTCAAGGACCTTACCGTTTATGTGTTGTCAGCATTAATAAAATTGAATGTCCTTTACAATAATTTAACCATATCATTATTTTTATACTACAATAACAAATAAAATAACAATGATCTTACATTTCATATGTTGTCAAATGCTA
>ML807098.1:249937-282690 GCA_009831015.1 Picea engelmannii
ACCCTCGAGGAGTATTTCTCGGGATTTCTCTAGGAGATGGTGGTTTACCAACACTGCCTTAAAATTGGATTGTTAGATAGAGTTTGTGATAGAGTATGAAGGTAGAAGAGTGAGTGCAAGAGAGAGATAGAGACATACAATATGTATACGTCAAATCCAATTTTAATAAAAGAAGCTTTGTGTAGATTGAAGGAATTCTTAATTGATGTATCAATTAATTCATGCCTCCAATCCTTCTCTATAGCATGTTTATTTGAGTCCGGAATTTAGTTTATGGTCGTAGGGGATCTTTGTTTGTAGTTGCAGATTTGATTGCAGAGTAAGCCAGAAGGATCGCGTGGGAAAGAAACTGGAAAAAAGTGATCGTTTTACGCCATAATTCATCGCTAGAAAGAAAATAGACTCATCGCTTAACACTATAATTCTGTGCAAAAATATTGTGAATAGCCTTGGTTTTTGGCGCTAATGTTTTATTGAACAAAGGGCTAATAGGAAGTGCCTTCTATTGCAGAATAAGTAATTCTCTGCATACAAAGATTCTATAAAGGATATTTGGGATAGAAGGAGACGAAAGGATAATTTTGTCCATCGGGGCCGTCATTTTGGTATTAGAGCATAGTTCTGAGCTTGAATTCAGGGAAACATGCCACCACGAAGAGGAGAAGGAGCCAATGTTAGAGGAAGACCTGTAGAAAATGCAGCTCTACTACAAGAAATAAGACAACTTCGAATAAGGATGGAGGCTATGGATACATCCCAAAGGAGAGAACCTGATGTTGGAGATATCAATGATGAAACAAAGGAAGTAACTAAAGAATGCATAGTGTTTCCTGATGTTAGAGATATCAATGATGACGAAGGATCCTCCGATGATGAAACAAAGGAAGTAACTAAAGAATGCATAGTGTTGAGGATGTTTGTGAATGTTGGTGGCATATCAAAGTTAGAGGTTCCAATGTATGAAGGGAATTTGAATGTGGAAGAGCTAATTGATTGAATAAATACCATGGAAAAGTATTTTTATTTTGAAGCAATTGAAGACAAGAAGAAATTGAAGTATGCAACAACCAAGATGAAAGCAATCAAGATGAAAGGACATGCATTATATAGTGGGATGAAATGAAGATATATATGGAAAGAAAAGGTAATTCCAAGATTAAGAATTGGGACAAAATGGTGAGAAAAATTAAAAGCAAGTTTATGCCAAAGGAATAGGAGTTAAACCTTTTTAGGAAACTGCAGAATTTAATACAAAAGGGTATAACAATAAAAAAACACATAGGGGAGTTTTAGAGACCCAACATTAGAGGTTGACATAGAGATGAAGACGTGGAAAATGTGGCCCGGTACATAAATGGTTTAAGATATGATATTCAAGAAGAAATAACTTTTTTGAGTCTTAGGACTCTTGAAGATGCTTACTAGGCAGCGTTAAGAGAAGAGGATAAGTTGGAAAGGAAATATAATTAGAGAGGTAGAGGGAAAATTCTAGCAAGAGGAAGAGGATCCTCTAATAGAGGAAAATTTTAGGCTTCTAAGAATGAAGCATAGAAATCGAGTAGCCAATCACCACAAATAGGGGACTCCAAAGGAAGTAGATTTGGCTCCATAGGAATGGGTAGAGGAAGAGAAATTAGATGTTATGCATGTGGAGAATTATGACACATATCTTGGGACCTTCCTTAAAATAAATCGACAAATCAGAGGACCGCAAATGTTGCAAAGGATAAAGAAGAACCAAATAATGCAGTGGAAAAAGAAAAACCTCCTAAGCCGGGGGAGTCTTTGATGTTGAAAAGTGTCTTGGTTATAGAAGAAAAGGAGATAAGAAGTGAGCCAACACAAAGGAAGAGTTTTTTTAGGACTATGTGCAATTCAAAGGGAAAGTGTTGCAAAGTAGTTTTTGACAATGGGAGTACAAATAGGTTTTTATCCACGAAGATGGTAGAGAAGTTGGGATTGAAGAAGATGGCACATCCCACTCCCTACATAGTGTCTTGGCTATAGAAAGGACATAATATCTTAGTAAGTGAGCAGTGTATGGTGGAGATTCAAATTGGTACTTACAAATATGGTACACTATGTGACATAATGCCCATGGATGTTTGTTATATTCTGTTAGGAAGGCCATGGACCTATGATAGAAAGGTCATCCATGATGGAAGAAGGAATCCGTGGAAAGATGGAAAGAAGCATGTGTTGTTACCTTTGAAAGATGAGGGAGTAAAAAATGAACCTAGACCTAGTATATTGTTGATGAGGGGAAAGGAGTTGCTACAAGAGGTCAAGAAAAAGGAGGAAATACATTTTTCTCTAATTAGAAAACCAAAGGTAATACTCACCTCTCCAAATATTAATGATCTTCCTGCTGAAATTAAAACTATGCCTGATGAATTTGTTGATAATATAGTAGATGAGTTACCCGATGCTTTATCTCTTATGAGAAGTAGCAGTCATCATATTGATTTGATACCTAGGGAAAGTTTTCTTAAAAAAACATCTTATAGGGTAACTCCTCAGGAGAATGAAGAGATAAGAAAACATGTGCAAGAATTGTTAGATAAGGATTGGTGAAGGAATGTTTAAGTCCATGTGCAGTACCAACGATTCTCAGCCATTGATTCCAGGGAAATCAACAAAATAACTATTAGGTACAGATTTACATTACCCCACATAGATGATTTAATAAATTCTTTGTGTGGCTCAAAATATTTTTCGAAAATTGATTTAAAATGTGGTTACAACCAAATAAGAATTAGAGAGGAGGATGAATGGAACACTGCATTTCAGACAATAATAGATTGTATGAATGGTTGGTGATTCCCTTTGGGCTAAAAAATGCACCTAGCATGTTTATAAGGTTAATTAATGAGGTATTGAAGGAATATATTTTGAAATTTGTGATAGTCTACCCTAACGATATTCTAATTGTGAGACCAAAGAGGAATACTTGAAGTATCTCAAGATGGTTTTGAGTACTCTACAGAAAGAAAAGTTGTTGATAAATATGAAGAAGTGTAGTTTCATGAAGAGGTAGCTCATATATTTGAGATTTGTAGTCTATGAAGAAGGACTGAAAATGGATCCAAAGAAGGTTCAGGAAATTGTAAATTGGCCAACTCCAAGGAATGCATTTAAGGTAAGGAGGTTTCATGGACTTGCAAGTTTTTTATAGAAAGTTCATTAGAAGTTTCAGTCATATATGTGCACCTATTGTAGGGACTATTAAGGAAATCAAGCATCCATTTATATGTATAGAGACAAAAGACAAAATATTTAAATTGTTGAAGAAAAATATTATTGAAAATCCTATGTTAGCTTTGTGAGGTTTTGATAAAAACTTTCAATTTGAGACTGATGCTAGTGGGAATGCAATAGGTGGGGTGAAGGAACTCTTAAGACTTTCAATCCTGAAGTTGGTTGTGCATCCTGAAAGAAGACAATGGAGGAAGAGGACAAGTGTGATGAATAGGAGAAAAAATTCCATATGGTCTTTTATAGCATGTTAGAAATGGTCGAGCGAATTTATGGAGACTACGAGAAGAGGATGAAGAAGAAAGGGAAGAAAGAGGAATCACAAGTTGATGATAATTCTTCAGTGATTCAACGGGCTGGAGGAGACCCCATTGAGCCTCCATCTTCACCATCAAGTTCTAACTCTTCTTCCTCTAAGCATTCTCTCATTCTCATCATTCTAGCCATAAAGCTTCTTTTAAGAAACCATTATTAAAGCTTGATGTAAAATTTGGTTTACCTATGTTTAATGGAGATGTTAATCTTGAAAATCTAGATAATTGGATCGGACAGGTTGAAGTATATTTCCATGTCCAAGAGATTGATGAAGAGGAAGTTAAAGTGTAATTTGCTTCTCTTCCACTGGAAGGCACAACTCTTGTATGGTGGGAGAGAAAACTTCAGGACATAAGTAAGTGTGGTAATCTTCTTTCCTCATGGACATAATTTAAATCAGCGATAAGGAAGAAATTTATCCATTGGGTTATTTACATAAAGTAATGATATAATAGAAAAATTTAAGGCAACGTAAAGGTCAAGATGTACAAAGTTTCATGGAAGAATTTAGGAAGAAATCTCTTGCATTAAACATTACCTTGAATTCTAATGAAATGTTAATGATGTATATTGACAAACTTCAAAGTTATATTTGTGATAGATTGCTATTGTTTAACCCCACCAGTCTTGATGAAGTTTGTGTGCAAGTTAATCACCTTGAGAATAGGGGAAATTATGTTTAATAAGATCCCACAAAGAAACCTTCCAATCTCCCACATAAACAAATTAGTAATCTTAAAAGTAAGGACAAAAAGACAACCGTCGTAAAGAGAAAAGAAGTAAAACCATATTGCACTCATTGTAAGAAGAATGGTCATGATGATGAACACTATTGGAAACTACATCCAAAGAAGAGACCAAAGCAATTCAGTGGAAAGGGGAAGAAAAAGATCGTTTCTACAGTGCAACAAGATCTTGGTTTATATTCAGGAGACAAAGAAAAGATCACAATGGTTGGAGTACAAGGTAAAGATTCCCTTCATGTTAGTTCAAATTCCAATAATGAATCTCATGATGATGAAAGAAAGAGCAATGTATTATTTCATATAAGAGTTGTATCTAAACACACTAAGATAGATACATTATTTTATATGGGTAGCCAAGTAAACTTGATATCTGAAGCACTTGTCAAAAAGTTGGGTCTTGAAACTAAACCACATCCAAATCCTTATCCTCTTGGTTGGGCATGTGATAAAGAAAAACTTAATGTCACCAAGCAATGTAGGGCCATATTTTCTATTGCTTCAAGGTTGATTAATGAAGTGGATTTGGATGTTGTATCAGTTGATATATGTGACATAGTGTTGGGGAGTCCTTATATTTATGATATAAAAGTAGTCTTCTCTCATCATGAGAAAAAATATCACCTTACTAAGGGGGGAGTGGAATATATTGTTAGAGCCCACAACATGAGGGTAAACACAACACTTTCTAGTGCAGGACAAATGAAGAGGCTCATAAACAATAATAAGAAATAGTTACTCATGGTCGTAAGGGAAAAAGATGTCGGAACATTTGACGCTTTTCAAGGATGTGATCCTTCTCATAAGAAAGAATTAATTGATATTGTTTCTAAGTATGATGATATTTTCCAGGAACCATATGGATTACCTCCTAAGAGGGAAATCCAACATGAAATACATATTCAACATGATTCTCCTCTTCCTAATGTGGGTATGTATAGGATGTCATTTGTAGAGATGATAGAGATAAAAAATCAGGTACAAGGCTTATTGGATCAAGGGGCCATCAGGCCCAACTCATCTCCTTGTGGTTCTTCAATCGTGATGGTGCCAAAGAAGGATGGCACATGGTGAATGTGTGTCGATTATTGGGCCTTAAATAAAATCACGTTGAAAAATAGATACCCTCTTCGTCGTATATATGATTTACTTGATCAATTAAAGAATGTTGTTTATTTTAGTAAGTTGGATTTGTGCAATGGATACCATCAGATCAGGGTTGCAGAACACGATGCCTGAAATATTTCCTTTAAAACCAAACAAGGATTGTTTGAGAGGTTATTTATGTCGTTTGGGCTTTGTAATTCTACAACAACCATCATGTGTGTTATGCATGATGTATTTAGGACATTTCTAGATGATTTTGTGATTGCATATTTAGATGACATTCTTATATTTAGAGAGAATTGGGATGAACATGTAACACATGTAAAGAAAGTATTGGTTACATTGCAAAGGGAAAATTTGTATCTAAAATTATCCAAATGTGAATTTGGTAATACTACATTTGTATACTGAGGTCATACTATAGGAGGAGGATAACTGAAAATTGGTCCTTCCAAGATTGATGTAATTGTGAATTGGCATGAGCCAAAAAGTGTAACCAAAATATGGAGCTTCTTAGGTGCATTATAGTAATGGAAGAGATTCATTTCAAAATTATCCTTTTTAGCGACTCCTTTTCATGCCTTAAGCAGTGTGAAGAACACTTTTTCAGTGGGGTGGAAAGAAACAAAAATATTTCGACACTCTGAAGAAAAATATCAGTACTGCACTAGTATTAGCACTGTTGGATCTTCAACATCCCTTTGAGATTGAGACAAATTACAACGAGTACACCATGGGAGCAGTGTTGATGCAATATCGTAAGCCTATATGTTACCACTCTGAAAATTTTAACCAAGTTATTGTTAACTATGCTACATATGATAAATAGTTGTATGCAATAGTTCAAAGCATAAAGAAATGGAAGCACTACATGTTAGGGAAGGAAAAAATACATGTTAGGGAAGGAAACAATCATACATACATATTATCAACCCTTATAGTATCTCCAAGAGCAAACCAAACTGCAACAGTCTCGATATTACAGATGGATGAGTTTCCTACAACAATTTCATTTGGTAATCAAGTACAAAAAGGGTACAAGTAACAAGGTAGCTCATATGCTTTCTAGACCTCATATTGTTGCTTCTATTATTTTGAAGAATTATTATTTATCTCATGATATCTATGTGGAACAATATGCCATTGATGAAGATTTTAAAGAGTCATATGAGAAGCTAACCCATGGTGCACAGGTAGAGAACTATTGTCTGCAGGGAAAACTACTCTACCATCTTGGAAGGATATATACTCCTACAAGTGAACGAGTCCATGTAATACGAGAATCTCAAACTTATCTTATGTCTGGGAATTTTGGGGAAAGAAAAACTATGGCTCATCTAAAGCGCTATTGTTATTGGCCTCAGATGAAAGAAATTGTAACTAAATATGTAAAGGGGTGTGTGATGTGTTCTACTTGTAATCTCACTAATAGAAAACTAGGGCTATACTCACCATTTCTTATTCAATCACATCCATGGAAAGTATCTCCATGGATTTTTTAGGGGGTTTACCAATGTCGAAAAGGGGTCATGACTATTTGTATGTTGTAGTGGATAGGTTCATAAATATGTGTATCATAATTCCATGTAAAAATCATATCACTGTTGAGAAGACTACTAATATCTTATTTCTGTATGTTTGGGTTCACTTTGGGTTACCCACATCCATTATCTTGAATCGAGATACTCAATTCCTTAAGGATTTTTGGACAAGTTTGTGGAGAATTATGGACACCAAGTTGAAGAGGAGCACTGCTTTCCATCCACAAAATGACGAATAAAAAGAGGTTGTTAACCAAACAATGGTACTTTTTCTTCAAGGCTACTACAGTAAGCATCCCAAATTATGGGATGAATAGATACCCTATGTACAACATTCTTACAATTGATTATTACATTCCTCCACTCAATGTTCTCCTTTTGAGACATATTTTGGGTATTTACCTAAGGTTCCTTTGGACTTGATATATGGGAGAGATATTGATTCAAATGAAGATGAAAATGAATATAGAGCCTGCAAGTTCATTTAGAGGATCCAACAGGTACATCAAGTAGTCAAGGAATAGTGGGAGAAAATTCAAGAATAGTATAAGGCCCGACATGAAAAACACATGGTTGATCATCAGTTTCAAGTTGGAGACCAGGTATGGCTTCAAATTAGCAAGGGAATATTGAAGAGTGAAGGAAAGAAACTCAATCCCATCTGTTATGGACCCTTCACTATTTTGGAGAAAAGTGGTACCAATGATTTTAGTCTAGATCTTCCACCTTATATTCATATCTATGCAGTTCTAAATATGGATAACTTGAAACTTTTTGAGCCTCCCATGATCACGGATGAGGGTGAGGAAGTTTCAATACCTTCAATTGATGATTTTTCTCCTGAGTACTTGGATGAGTTAAAGGAATATATCATCAAGGACAAAAGGACAAGGACTTCACCCAGGGGTGATGTTGATTATATTCGAGTAGGCTTAAAGGAAACACATCCAAGAAAGGAAAAGTTGATTGAGAAGGAAAATGTGAGGGAACTCTTCCGTCACTTATTTTTTGATTGATGAAAGCTTTTGGTAGTCCAAAAATATCTCAGTGGGAAGGCATGATCCAAAAAGGATCCAAACAAGACTAAGGACAACTCAGAATTCACAGAAGCAACTTAGGAAGCTCAGAATGGCCTCATCAGATAGATAAAGGGAAACAATTCAAAGTCCTCAAGACTTAGTGAAATTGGCATCATCATGAAGCATGCATCACAATATTTCCAATGACGTAAACAACTCATCAAACGTAGTTACGAATCAAAAGATATTTGCGGTCAACGTTTTGGTCAACCTAGCCTAGTGAGAAGGGATGAGTAAGAATTTTTACTTTTGACATCAACATCAATATGGATGACGTCAGTGTCTTTACAGTGTATGTGGTATATGAAAAGGATGACACATGTCATGTTGTTTTCATCATGGTGATGTGGCAGCACCAGAGGCTGCCACATGTCACTGATTTTCAGTATATATCGAGTCAACATGTGGACCAATGAGAAAGTGCCACGTGATAGTCGATGCATCCACATGGAAAGTGTATGGGACGTGGCAGACACATGGATTTTGTACCATACATCGCAGGTTGACATGGAAAACATGTGACGTAAGAGGGTGACTGTATAGGGAAATGACGTGGGTCAATTGTTGGATTCCACCTGGCCCATTCGTGGGCTGTGACATGGTAGTGGGAAAATTCCCAATGAGGGTCTGTAACCGAATTTTCAAAAATAAAAAAGGGCCCACCAAATCTGGTGAAGGTCCCGCCAAATCTAGAGGCCAAACTTCCAACTCCGGAAAATCTAAATGCGAACTCCAAACTTGGTGGTGGTTCAAACCACATATATATATTGTTATAACTACAAGCCCAAAAGGGGATGTTGGAGGGCTCAACCTCGGGACCTCCCCCTAACCAAATGCCTACATAGCATCCGCCAACCTTTGAGCCAAATGGCTTCATTGGTTAGTCTACCCAACATTTAATTTAAATGCTAAATTTTCCCATGGACGGGAAGAGGGTGCTAGATGGTACGACCAGACACATTTTTCAAGACAAAGTACAGTGAAATAATTGCAGGTTGTAGGCACAGAAAATGAGACAAGATTTCTGATGGGCTTGGGAGTGCCAGAGTCAAATTGAGGCGCAAAGACAGTCATTTTTGGGTAATTTGATGCCACAAATTCAATGGTGTTTTATGTTTTCCGATCTGAGAAAAGATTTTGTAGCTTAATTCTAGAATGAGGTATACTTATATACTTTGCCAAATTATTTTGCTGAGTGAATAAAAAGGCCTACCCATTGGAGAGCAGGACCCGAAGATGTAGTCCATTAGGGAAGAAATTTGTTATCAAGTTTTTGTGTTCATATTTGATGCTTATGTATCTTCATTATTGATCTTTTCCTTCCTTACGGTGCTCCATTTTGAGAAACGGTGTGCCTCAGTGCGTGAATATACTATGGAGCACACCAACATATATATTTTGAAATAATCCTACATTGGTGCATAAATTTTTTTATTTAACCATGTCATTGTGCTCTCTATTATTATCGGCACCGATGCATCTATTTTAACAAGCACATCAGATTATATTTGTTTAAAAATATCCCTATCATGGTGTGTCCATTTAGAACATGTGTGCTAACACATGCGTCGGTATGCAATGGAGTGCATCGGAGTATATTTTTCGAAATAATCCTACGATGGTGCACATTTGTTTTATTTAACCATGTGAATGTGAGGTTATTTATGTAGTGTCACTATGTGTTGCGGTGTTATAAATGCACCAACATAGTATCTTTTAAATATATGCATCGTTCTTCTTTAAAATTTATCGAAAAAAAAAATTGCTAGTAATATAGATTAATTTTTTTCTAGATTGAGCATGTTGTAGACTCAAGGATAATTGGGTGAAATCCCAACTATTTTATAAATTGGAAATGATTATATTTTAGGGTTTTAAGAGATGATTATGATCATTGATGGAAAAATCAAGGTTACGATCGTTGACGGAGAGATCACGTGGGTTATGATCATTGACGACGAGATCACATGAGATATGATCATTGACGATGAGATCATGCATTTTATGATCATCATTGACTATCAATCAAGCTAGTTATGTTCATTGATAGTGAGATCACACAAGTTTGTAATCATTGACTATCATGTTGGTGATAAGGGAAGGGATATTCGTACAGTAGTAGGTACCCATGGAGAAATATTCCCATCGTGGACTTCATGGTAATAAGAATTAAACTTGTCATCATAATCACACACAATTGTGAATTAACAACTAATATAGACTAGACATTCACTAGAAAACCCGTTAGTTGGAAGTTCACCAAATACTTGAGTCTGCAACATGTTTCAGATGATTATAGATTATATTTTTGACAGACTACCCATACTTTAGACTTAAGTATTTACAACTGAAATGCCTATACTTTAGACTCAAGTCTTTACAACTGAAATGAAAACATAAAAATAAACAGAAACACCCAGAAAACAAATCCCTCTCCCTCTCCTTCACCGCCCAATCCCATAGAAAATTGTACAGGTCAACCCTATGTTGTTGTTGTTTCTACCCTCTCAGTTGGCGTCTATGCATGATTAAGAATATGGATGGTATTTTGTTTTAGTTTAACCCTTTTACAGTGCACTAAATAACTAGTTGCACCGGTGCGTCGCTATTTATGTAGCGCACTAGAGTTTTTTTTCAAAAACCTTACCATGGTCCGCCATTGTTTGGGAGAAACCGTTTGCACCATTGCAATTGTTTAAGTAGTGCATCGTGGTATATAAAATTATTAAAAATAACACTGCCACAATGGACAATATCTTATAAAAATTGTGTGCCCCCATGCGTCATTATTTATGTAAAGCACGAGAGTTTTCTTTCTTGAAATAAACCTACTTTGGTGCGTTAGTTTTGAGGGCATTGGTGAGTGAGTTGTATAAAACGCACTGATGCATTATATATTTATAAATGCACTGTACAAAAATATCTACTAAAACCTTGGCCCACTCGCCTCTGCTATAAACAGATTTTTGGTCTATTTTAATAGGGGCATCCACAAAAAGCTCTACTAGAGGGTATTTTCCTTGTAGTGTAGGCTATGTTAAATACCATGTCTCTAGGAGGAGAACGAGTTCCATTCTATTTTATTGTATTTGTTCCATAACATAGTGGAACAACTAGGAGTGGGAAATTAGAGAGCATAACAAAGGGGGATAATGTTTTGTAGCATCCTAACAGGCCACAAGTCTTAGCTAAATCCATAGAGAGTTCCTTCTCCTTTGTACTTTCATTATTTCCATACTAGAGAAAACACAACAAAGAATCCTCACCTTCTTGCTAGGTTTTCTCCCATAAGGGTTTCCCAGAGAAAATGTTTGTTTTATTTTGTAGATGTTGTGTATTGTGTTTTACTATTCTCTATTTTGCACATTTTATTTATTTCATGCATAAGAAGAAAATCAATAACTAAATATTTTGGAATCTAAAGGAATCTAACCTGCATAATGTATATTTCAATGTTATGTTCCTTATCAGATCTATTGTAACGAACTGTTCTGGTGGAATATCCACAATATTTTATAGATTAGTCTGATCCTATTAGTGAAGTGTTTTCAATCAATCCTCCCACGATCTAATAATGCTTCATTATATGTATAGCATGTGTAATCAACAATGTTTATAAGATCATCGTAAGCGACAAATGTTTCGATTGGACAAGATTACATCATAGATTTTAACACATAACAATGAGAATATGATTAATTGCAATGGAATGAGGAATGCCACACTTATTAGAATCATTGGGATGATTAATGATCATCGGGGTGGTTTCTTTCAAATTGATTTTAGATGGAAGCCATCACCAATGATTATTTATACACTCCAATGGTGAAAATGTTTTTGGTACAAGAGATCGATAGAGGCTATTACTCACAAGATACTTTATTTAAGGATTAACCACGCAAGCTATCTATATGTTCTTTTTAGTTTTCTCACTCCCCTTTTCTTTCCATATTATTGTTTGCTTTTGCATATTTTCCTAGATGTAATCACTCATTTGATTTGTCTTAAGAATATTTGGACATTTTGTGGGTTTTCCTGATCTCATATTATATTTGAGTTATGAGATCATACATATTGAAGAACACATGGAATTGGTTCATAGAATATGCAAAAATAATTTTCGTAAAGTGTTATATTTAATTCACGCAATGCATAATATATTTTCGTGCATCAAATTTTTCATTTTTTTCAATGAATGGGACTCCCACCCTTCTATCAATTTACATATTAATGTGTATCCATTAATATTTTCTACATTTTCACATTTAAATTTGTATGCCATTTATCTGAGGAGAATGGTACCCAAAAGATAATGCACTCCTTGGTTTTATTCAAATTTGTTCTAGATGCATTATTTCTTTCAAAATTATGTTTCTGAAGTTGCTCACAATGTGATTCCATAACCCAACGATTTACACCATTTCGGATTAAATTGGCATCAACTTATTCATTATTTTTTATCCCCATTGTAAGACTTGCATTATGATCTTTGAGCTTCAATCAAATCTAACATACAAATGCGGATCGTAGAAGCACTACTAAGGTGATATTGGGAAGTTCCTTCAAAAGTTGAGTAAGAATCAACTTGGGATCTAAAGCTGATAGTGAATAACTTGATTTCATCTACCTCAAAGGGGAATATGATCAAAACTATCTTGATATCATCTACCTCAAAGAGGAATATCCAATGATCAAAGTTATCTCGTTAATGATCAAAGTCATGACATCTCAAACTCATGTTAAACTACTCACATGTAGGTCCCATTATCACTCAGTTTGTATTTTAGGTTGCAAGACTAAAGGATAAGGGTCAAATTGGTGTAACAGGGACCTATCCCACCCAATGTCACCACAATGGGGAGGTCCTTTCTATTTAGGGTGGCTAAGCCCAAGGGAGACGTCCCTGGCAATCTGGGGTTTTGAAAGAAAAAGGCTCAAAGGATTAAGGCTAGTTTCCCTTTCACAGACTAACAGGTCCAACATTGTTGTTATATTATCACGCAAAAAATTTACATGTGCTCATGATTTTCTTAATTCCACTTCCATGCATCTACATGTCATGTTCATAGATTTTTCATCAATTTTTTGAACATAATTATATAAGATAAAATATATATTTCACCAAATATTATATTCTCATTTTAGTTAATTTGATTAGATTAGATGTAGATTTTATTACTAATTTAGATTAGTATTTTGAACATTCATGAAACCAATGTTTTAATAATTATTTAAAAAATTGTTAAATCATGTTTCTACACTAGGCATTTCATATGGCTCATTTCTATTGATTAATTCATTTGTATCATTATATCACTAATGTTTCACCCAATAATTTATAAAAACTCAAAACATAAAAAATACTTGTAAACATAATATGGCATAATTTTACAAATTGACTCATTTTCATTTTACAAAATTAAATTTACCATCACAAATTTGAAACACAAATTTGAAATAYRRAGAGCTCATTAGAGAAGGAGAAAGGATGAGGCGATTATTTTAAACATAATATTGCATCCTTTTAAAAATTAACTCATTTTAATTTTACAAAACTAAAATGCCATCACAAATTTGAAATAAGAAGACCTACTTAGAGAAGGGGAAAGGATGAGGCGATTATTATGCGGGAGTTTGATAAGGACGTAGTCAGAAACTGGAAATAAGTTGTAAGGATTCATCCAGCTTTGTAGCTACCGAGGTTGGTAAGATACATGATTCCATCAAACCGGTGATTCAGGACCGTGACTGGAATATTATATGCCAAACGACGCAATCCCTTATTCCACCCTACTGCTGTGCACCTTTCCAACAAATCTCAAAACTTTGAATGGAATTTCAATTAAACGTACAATTTCAATCATATTTTTCTCTTTTATACAGGGTAGACCCATCTTACCTCCAGTTCTAGGAAGCGTGGACAGAGATCAAACATCTCTACTTAGGTGCAAACCTCAATCATATATATATTTCATTTGGTAAAATGTTAGAACTAATATATATAATTTTCATTTAGTTAATTTTTTTTATTATGATTTAAGACTCATGTTAGTTCCATTTTGAATTTAGGTACAAAATCACGCATTTATTTAATATAGGGTTATAGCTAGTGAGTGTTATGTTTTTCCAAAACACTGTAAGGAAGAGTTTTTTTAGCCACATGTGTTGGATAAGGATTGGAGGTTTGTATTAAGACAATACCTTAGATCAAAAAATATTTTTGAGAACAAGAGTGTTATCATGCCAAGTGGGGAAGATAATGAGGGTGATGACAACAAATAGTGATATGGTTGATATTCATGTTTAACAAGTGTTGCATGGCAGCGGAGTCCCTGCCAGGTTGGGATGGGAGTAAATGTGAGATAGTAGAGACACATGGGTAGAAAGTTGAAGTAGATGTGGTTTGCATGTAGAACATAGTAAAGTAAATATATAGTTTTATACATATGAAATATGTACTTTTATAGATATGAAATATGTACTTGTATAAAGTATATATTTAGATTTATACATACAAAATTTGTACTTTTATAAAATATGGGGAAGAGATTTTATAGAGTATGCACGGAGCCCTCATTGCATACATAGCCAGTTTTTGGATCGTGGGTTCTCGGGGTGGCAGGTTCAAAGTTGGGCCTCTTATGTTCTGTGGCCTACAAATAGGACTGACAGTTACATGATATACAAAATGACAGGCGGAGTGGAGGACTATAGAAATTTATCATAAATTAATAATGCCAGTTATACAATAGAATAGTAATAAGGTCTGTTACATAGGTTCGTGGAGAAAAAACACTAAAAAATGAGCATTTTCGAACAATTTTCCTTTAAAACTAAGGATTTTCTTGGACAAAAAAGATATAGCATTGTCGAATTGGATGGAGTAGTCATTCCATACTTAGCCAATTTTTGGATCGTGGGTTCTCGGGCTATCGATTTCAAAAATGGGCCTCTGTTGTTCTGTGGCCTATACAAATTGACAAGTGGGTTTGCGAACTATAAAAAATTATTATAAAATAAATGGTGTATGTTACATATCTCTGGAAATTACATGAACATTTAAAACATCAACATCGTTGAAGACCAAAAAATTAGCATACAATAGGAATTTTGCACCCAACAATTCTGTCTTATACATGAGACAATAATTTATAGAAGATTATAACATTGTACAAAGATTTATGCTAATTTGTATAATGCTATAAAACTTCATACATTTTGTGTTGGACAATTACATAGTTGCGGGTTGGTGGAGTTTCGGGTTCACACTTTTCATGTCCATTGTGTTACGTGATATACATTTTGCATGAAAGACTTCGGTCATATACATTTTGCACCGAACAATTCCATGGTATACATGATAGAGAGCAATTTATAGAATATTATAACGGTGTATAGAGATAACATGTCTTAGTTAATGAATAGTATAAGCTATTTTAAAATTTTTATTCAATATTTGTTTTTTATAAGATTATATAAAAGTCTGTCAAAATGAAGGAGTACAGAGAATTTTCATGGTTTCAAGCTGTAAATACTGAGTTTCCCTGAGGGAAAACCAACTCATCCAGGAAAACCACTTCATAACTTAAGTGTAGATTGTCAGTGATACAAAAAGAGTTCAACATTCTGGCCTGTAAGGGTGGGACCTAGAACTGTAGAAAGTGTAGATAGCCTAATTATAATAACCATGGACAAAATGCATGAAAGGTCGCCATGAACATGACAAAACAACATACAAAAAAAAATCATCGATATGGGTTGTAGTGCGGCGACGCAGCCATGCAAAAGGCGTGAAATGTCTTTTCCTTGGGAGGGGGTGGCTCCTCCTGGAGTGGTGTGCGGTCCAGTTGCATAGCGTTCTTCGTCTTTGATGGTAGGTGCTCTTCCTTCTGGATGTACTCTGGGCGTGATGGAAGCCTCTGGTCCTCATAGTCTACATCTGTGTGGCCCAAATTTTCTAGTGGAAAGACTAGTGTCGAGGTTGTTGTTTCTTGGGTTGTTGTTGATTGGGTTTCCTCTAGTGTGGGGAGATGAGCACCTTGTAACGTGGAGAACAACTGTAGGAGTCAAGAGGATTTTCCATCTAGGATCTGTTGGTGGAATCAGAGGTCATCCATGTTCTGACACAGGTCGAATACTAGGCTCTGCACCAATGCAAGGCCTTTTTTCCACTCACATTCTGGGTCAGCATTGGAACCCGCTCAAGATTGGGGTTGTCGTTGTGAATTTTGACTGGCTTCCAGATCATCCATCTAAAATTGGGTGTCGTGAAGCTGGTCCTGAAGCGATTGGGTGGTCGAAGAATTGGGAGGGGCCAAAGGTCCTGGGTGTTAAACAGATGCAAAATTGGCTAAAGGTCCTGGATTGTTTTTTAGTGAGGCTCCTGAGTATTCCATCTCCTCCATTATGTTGGCAAGGGACTCGGTAAGGGGAAAGAGAGATGCGGGAATTTGAGTCGACTATGCTAGGGAGGAGGACAAGGTGGCCGAAGAGGAGGAGGATAACAGGGAGAGAGCAGGCGAGGGATGCAGGACCAGGCAGGGTTGGTTTGGCTGGCAGGTTGGTCGACCTTTGGACTTCCTTTGTAGCCGAAGCATCTCCAGGACAGTGGGAGCGAGAAAATGTGACAGGAACAGAGAAGGGAAGGACAAATGCAGAGTAGGGAAAGGCTGGGAAGGAATCTAAGCTCTGAGAAGAAAAAGAAGGAAATAATGAGCCATCTAGACCTGCTAGAGCAATTGAAATAGATCGAGCAGATGGTGAGGTTCCATAAATGGTTGCACACATAGAGTAAAGGCGCAGCGAGGGTTCTAGTCTGTCGAAAGGATGCGAAGGCAGAGCAAGGTGCACTGAGAGTAATGGCACCATGTCTCGAGGGAGCCGAACTTGAATTGATTAGGTATTTGGAAGTGAGTGGCATGCGATCATCACATCATCAACACCACGGAGTATTTCTCCTAGCTGCTCTGCTTAATGTGTGTGTTGTACTAGCAACCCATCTACAGGAAAGGGAATAAATGAGAAGGAGTATAGACACATGGGAAAGACTATTGTTTAGATATGATTTGCATACGGTTGTGGAAAAAATACATAGAAATAGTAATAATGGGTTGGTGTGCTGAAATTTAGGCTTTGTTGTTCCTTGGCCTACAAATTGCACCCAAAGTTCTGCGACATCCAATTTGACAATTGGAGTTGTGGAATATTTGATATTTAAGGGCATACATATGTTACAAATAAGAGCGGCTAGATACCAAATATGTAATTTGATTAAGTAGATATATAGACCATTGTGGTTGTCGGGCTGGCAGGCTGAAAATTGTGTTGCCATAGGTTTGTGGACAAAAGCATAAAAATACTACCAACACCGAATTAGTTTTCTTTAATACAAAGGCACGGGAGCTTCATTCCAGGTTGTCAGGGTGGTGGGATGAAAATTGGGCTACTGTTGTTCTGTGGCCTACAAATAGTACCGAGAGTTCCACGAAATACAAATTGAGAAGCGGTTTTGTAGACTATTTGAATTTTTGGATCGCGGGTTCTCGGGCTGAAAATTGGTTTTGTGTTGTTCTATGGCCTACAAATAGCACTAAGAGTTCTATGATATACAAATTAACAAGTGGTATTGTGGGCTATTTGAAATTTTGGATCGCAAGTTCTCAGGCTAGGAAACTGAAAATTGGCCTTCTATTGTTCTGTGGCCTACAAAAATCAAATATGTAATTTGATGAAGTAGATATCTAGAGCATGAACATAAGCTTCATTCCAGGTTGTTGGGATTGCAGACTGAAAATTGGGCTTCTGTTGTTCTGTGGCCTACAAATACAACCAAGAGTTTCGCGATATACAAATTGACATGCTGTTGTGAGGACTAGAATTTTCTAATGGTGGGTTCTCAATCTGGCGGGCTGAAAATTGGGCTTTTGTTGTTCCGTGGCCTACAAATAGTCTGTAGAGTTTTGTGATATACAAATTGACAAACGGACTTGTGAACTATTTGAAATTGAAGGCGCTCGTGTGGAACAAGTTTAACATTCCCGAATTAGTTTTCCTTTTTACATACGTTGTTGGAGTAAAAGAAAATTTAATAGTACTGACGTTTGTTACATAGGCTGGTGGAGAAAAGTATGAAACAAATATGATTCCCGAATTAGTTTTTTTTTAAAAGCGGCTTCTCGACTTAGGCATTTTTTGGATTGCGGGTTCTTGGGGTGGGGACCTGAAAAATGTGCTTCTTTTCTTCTGTGCCCTACAAATAGCACCAACAGTTCCACAATATAAAAATTGAGAATCGCACTTGTGGAGTATTTGAATTTTAAGGAGCTCGTGTCCCAAAAATTCAGCATTCGCAGATTAGTTTTCTTTACATAGATTTTACATACGCTAGTGGAAAAGAGGGAAAAAAGTATAGTACCAGTGTCTGTTACATAGGTAGGTGGGAAGAAGAATGAAATAAATAACATTCTCAAATTAGTTTTCTTTAAAATGGGGGCTCCTCGACACAAGAAATTGAAATTTATGAAATTATAGGTTCCTGCAGACCATAAACTATACATAGAAAATACGTAATTTTTTAAAGAAAACATTTACTTTTATAGATACAAAATATGTACTTTCATAAAGTATGGGGATGATATTTTATAGAACAACGAAAAATCCCTCATTCCATATCCTACAGAGAGCAGACAGAGATAGGTGGTGTACAAATTGAGAAGCCAACTTGTAGACTATTTTAATTTTAAGGGCCTTTGTGACAAACATTGTGTAGGACATGTTGCAAAGATGCAAGAAATGGTAGTCTCTTTATGTTTGAGTAGAAATAAAGTAGTGAACACAATTTTACAACATTTATATAAAAAAATAATAAAACGTGTTACATATTGCTGAAAATTTAAAGAAACACACACACACACACACACACACACACACATATATATATATAAGTGAAATCTGATATCTGAAATTTGAGTAAGTGATTTATGTCATAGTCCATTCTGAAAATGAAAAATCTAGGAACACATAAAAGAAGGAGGAAAACTAGTCTTCCCGAATTAGAGCATAGACGAAACCCTCATTCCATACTTATCCAGTTTTGGGATCGTGGGTTCTCGGGCTGGGGACCTGAAAAGTGGGTTTTTTTTGTTCCATGAACTTCAAATAGAATCAAGAGTTACATGATGTACAAATTGATAATGGGACATGTGGACTATTTGAATTTCAAGGGGCTCGTGTCCCAAAAAATTAACAGACGGGAATTACTTTTCTTTACATAGGTTTTACACATGGTGGTGGGAAAATGTACAAAGAATATAGTACCAATGTCTATTACATAGGGTGGTGGATAGGAGGACCAAATAAATAGAATTCTCGAATTATTTCTCTTTAAAACAGGGGCTAGTGGATACAATAAATTGGAATGTATCAAACTATACGTTCCTGGAGAGCATAAATTGTACATAGCAAAAACGTAATTTTTTAAATTAGATATTTACTTTTGCATATATGAAATATGTTCTTTTATAGAGCATGTACAAAAACCTCATTCTATATAGTGTGACGGAGCCCAGATTACATACTTAGGTAATTTTTGGAGCACTGGTTGCCGAGCTGGCAGGCTGAAAATTGGAAAAAAATGAAACGTGTTACATATTCCTGGAAATTTAATGAAACATATATATGTCTGAAATATGATATGTTGAATTTGAGTGAGTGATTTATGTCATACTTTATTTTGAAAAATAAAAAAAGAGAATAGAGATAAAATAAATAGAATGACTTCACATTTAGCATAGCTGAAGATAAAAAATCCAGGAAGACATAAATATATAAGGAGACAAAATAATAGTTTTATTTGGAATATATGAAAAAAATAATAGTTTGTTACATATCGTTGGAAATGTAAATTCTTTTGTCATATAGACTGGGATTGGGGCTCCCACAGACCATAACATAAATATGTACAAGAAATAAGAGCGTGGAAAGAAGTTGGACACGCTAGAATGTAATACTTGAAAAGTAGAAATGTGAAGATCAATTTTTGTCTATAGATTTCTACTTAGAAAAGGAATAAATGGATTGATAAATAAAGGACTATCACTATACACTTATAGGGATGGTATGTATAAGTAATTTTTGTGTTTGGTTGGTCATGCCTTTCCCTGCTGGATTTTGTGGGCAGCCTGCTTCAATAACTGGATTGATACACAGAGGATTTATGCATTTTCCTGTTGGATTTCGTGGCTGAGCCACTTCAAGTTCTCTTCAATATAGATTCTCAAGGGGGCAACGTTGATTTCATTGCAGATTCGAATGTAGAAAACTTCATTTTATATTTCACTTAGATCAATTGAAAGTTTACACAGACCTTCATGAATGTCTCCATTCTGTAGCGAATACCCGACTAGCTAGTTTTCCACCTCTTCTTCATCATATTCAACAATTCTGTAAAAAATTTCTAAAGACAGGGCCTTCAAATTATCAAGTTGTTGATCAAAAGCTTGCTTGGTTAACGTCAGTGACTTGAGGATTAATATGGGGTCCTGGAAGCCATTTGTCTTTCCTGCTAAGTTTATTTTGGTGAGCGTTGTGAATAAGGTTTCTTTCTTTGATATTGCTTGCTCACATGATTGCACAATTAGGTACAAGTTCTTCACTTTTTGTTTCCAGCATGCTTCTAATTGAGTGATATCATGTTGTGTTCTTCTCGTCTCTGGCATGTTGTTGACATGAAAGGAGAAAGAGATGACTGAGTGAACATAGAAATTTTCTTCATTCTTTAAATCTGTCTGTAGAAGTAGGAGAAAGTTATGTGTAGTGCTCCCTAGGGAATCCATATTCTGTGATGTTTCCCAAGCATTGACAATCAATTATATTCTTTTGTTGATATTTTTCTCAACATATCGTCTACAGGATGCGAGGAATCTCACAGACCCTTTTAGATTTTTTTCAGGGGTGCACATAGTCACAGGCATGGCTATTTCCAAGGAACTACCAAGCAATGACATAGGAAACAAAGATTCCTCTAATTCCTTAATATGGTTATTTAGTTTGGCATTTTCAGCTTCAATGACTCCAATGAAATCATGAAGCACATCTTTGGTTTCCTTGTGTATTTCAGATATTTTGGATGCGTGCATATTGGCAAGGTCAAATTCTGAACAATGTTTTCTTTTCTTATTTTTTACATCTCTTTTTTCAATGATTATTTTTTTTATTTGGTTTCAAAAAAAGTTCTCTAGAATACGAAGGATTCATATTCGTAAAAAATGTCAGTACCAACCATGTCCATTGAGAAGTCATGCTGAATTGCATGTGCGGCCTGATCAAGGTTGCAGAATATGCTTTCTAGATCAGCATCAAGATCCATGTTTTGACGGTAAATTTGGGGCTGCTCCGCCTCCCCTACAATTCTTTTTCCATTCTTACGTACGGGAAGCCCTTGAGGAATATGTTCATTGTATCTCTACAAAACTGCTATGCAACTACTAGCAATAGTTTATCAAAAGGTTGGTTGGCTCCAGACGTTGTTTGAAATGAAGAAATGGAGGGGACAATATAACCCCCTGCAAACATTGCTTCAATGTGTGTGAATGGAAAATCTCCTCATTAATGAAAATATCTATGCATGTTGTATGGTGGCCTGTTAGAAGTAAAGTGTAGTTATTGCAAACTTAGAACTGCGAAGGTGAAGGTTACAAACAACAACATTTAAAGATAGGAGGTTTCATGAATGAACCAAGTTGGCGGCCTGCTAATGACATTGCATGGTATTTGAAATTAAGACTTGGAAGCGATTGGAGGTTTCGTGAAGAAAGAAAGATGGCAGCAGGTGAATGAAATTCCATGGCATTTGAAATTAAAACTGGGAAGGGAGAAGAAAATGCTTCGTAAAAATTGCATAAGTGGAAAAACTTCTTGAGCCTTGCGCGCATCAATGGCAACTTAGATGGTAGCTGCACGATGACCTATTAGCATTAAATATTTATAAAGAAGACATATATACACAAAGATATATATATATATATAAACAATATTTTTTATCATGCACACGTGCGAAGGTAACAACCACGGGGAAGAGCAAGCAAGGAAGGAATGGCCAAGTCTAAAAGTGCATGGTTAGGGATCACAGTTCTCGGGCGGGCGGGTTCAAAAGAAGGCCTCTATTGTTCGATGTTCTACAAGTAGCACACAAAGTTCTGTGATATACAAATTGGGAAGAGGACTTGCAAGTTGGTCCAGATTTGATAGACCATATACAGTTTCTATATCACAGGTTCTCAGGTTGGTGGGGTAAAAAAAAATGCTCTATTGTTCGGTGCCTTGAAAATATCTTATGATAGTAAATGGAGAAGCATATTTGTGAGGTGACCAGCTCAACATTCTACTCCAAGACTGGTGGGCTCCTAGAAACGAGCAATACATATTTGTGGGCTATACATTGGGCTGATTTCCGCCATATAGAAATTGGGTTCTCAGGATGGCGGGTTCAAAATTTCCTAAGCAAAGAAAAGGGCTTCGTCTGACTCCCACTGCACATTTCATAATTCATGTGCAACACCAAGTCTATGATTACCAGAACAGTGTGTGTATAAATGAGGAAAAAGTAAATATGTGCCTTTATAAAGTATGGACATGAGATTTAATAGATCGTGTACCGATATTGTATTCCATACTTGCGTATTCTCGGACGGGAGGGGTCAAAAAACATGCCTCTATTGTTCTATGTTTTACAAATAACACATATAGTTCTGCGATATACAAATTGACAAGCGGACTTGCCGGGTAGCTGAGAATTTATAGAGCATGTACAGTTTGTGCATCGTGCATTGTCGGGTTGGTGGGGTTAGAAATGGGTCTCTATTGTTTGGTTCCCTACAAATTTCTTATGATGCACATATCCCTTATTCCATACTTAGCCGCTTATTTGGATCGCACACTTGTGAGTTGCACACTGTGCCTCTAATGTTCCGTGTCCTGTAAATAACAATTATACTATGGCGATATACATATTAACAAATGGAATTGCAGGCTAGCTATCTCAACATTGCAGTTCTGCTAGATGGAGGACGTGCAACATAGTGGCTTCTCGGTGCAAGAAAAAGAAAAAAAAAGGAAAAAATACCTGCAAACAAGTTTGACAAATTCCGAGAAAGTAAACGAAAAACTGTTTACTATGGAACAGAGGCAGAAAATGAATGCTCCTTTGCATTGATGCGTGTACATCTCTAGGTAGGAGTTCTTTGCACCTTCTAGTTTTTCTATCAACAAAAGTACAACACAAAAGGGATATGAACATAAGCTTAGATGTTAAGAAAAAGGAAAGTACTATGTACATATATACAAAAAAGAAAATTGAATAAGATGAATAGAGTTACAAATAGTTTTTTTGAGGATGTACCTTATTTTTATTTTTTTTTCACAATGTATATTTTATAATTAGAGTAGAAGATTGTTTGTATGCTCACCAGAATGCTATGTGTAGAAATCAAGGATACATATATGCTTTGAACATAGAAATATGATTTTGCAATAAGTTTGATGTATATGTCATAATTCAAGTGCAATACCAATTGTATCGTGATCACACCAATATATGTCTAAGACAAACATATTGTATTGATAAATGGGCACATTGGACCATACATGGCCAATAAGTGCATTTTTCATATGGGTTGTGTTGTTCAGAAGAAACCGCAGACTATATTTGCACATGTAGTTTTGCAATTCTTTTCTTTTTCTAGTATTTTGTAGCATGTCAATATTGAAGTCTCCTACAAGTACAGTGGATTTGCTAAGATGGAAATGGTCCAATGCATTGGAAATAACATTTACTATGTTGGATAATGATGCATGGGGAGCAGCATACAAATTTAGTATTGCAACTTTTGTTCCATGGGAAAAATGTTTGGCAAGCACCAATTCAACATTCTTTTCTTCGATATGTATGTGGTCCAAAATTGGTACATATTTTTTCACCAGTATCATCACCCCATGTGTAATGTAACTTGATATGCAATTGTGATTTGGGAATTGTTTGTTCTGCATGCATAATGCCACGTGTGTTTCCTGCAAGCATAGAATATCAGATTGCATTAAATCATAGTCATTCAGTATATCATCCATGTGCGCGTTTAAGCTACGTGTGTTAAGTGAGAGTATTGATATAGATGATTTTTTTTGTATGGATTGGTAATCATAATGCAGTTTCCATTTTGCGGTGGTCCTCGGTCGTTCCATATCAATATCAACTTTTTGTTTCAATCTAAAGTTATCTTTTTTCAGAGGACTTAGTAAATACAAGGATTCTATGCTTCTGACATGGGACAGTGTTGTGTACACAAGTCCATATATCCGAATTCCAGCAGGTTGAAATGAAACATTATCAAGTTTTAGGCCTTGTGATCTGTGGATTGTATGTGCACATGCAAGTTTAATCAGAAACCATTTGCGAATATTTGGTCGACCTGTCTTTGTTGATGTCGACAATGGCTTTGATATTCACAAAATAGGAGTCCAGTCACTTGTAATGTTTGAATTATATAGATAAGACAACTTGCTTGCTTGTCGCTTGCCTATATGAGGTTCATGGAACTTAATTCAAAGGACATATACTTTTTTTGTCTTCATATAGCCTTTCAGTATTCCATCTACACCATTCACCAAACCATCCTGTGAATCAAAGTTACAGGCATATATTTAAACTAGAACTTCTAATTTCAGTGCAAGGTGCAAAGATAAAGTGACTGAATGTTCATGACGTGGGACATTTCCATGGTTGTCTTCTTCTAAGTCAATCAAATTGATGATGATATCATCACTAGGCATGAGGGATAGCTTGTGGCTATTATTCTTTGCAACATCCTTATTTTTGTAGAACAGGTAAGGGAACATTGGATCTATTGGTGCAGGTCATAAAACCTCAAATTGATATAGGTCAAGTCATCATATGTTTGGTTGTTGGTGTGCATTCTATTCAGAATTGCAATGAATGTTTCATCTGTCTAGTGCATTGTAGTATGCAACTCAAAGAATTTAATATTGTCTCTCCATAATTCATGGGTCATTGTTTCCATGTTAACGATAGGTTGTTCAAATATCAAAGAATCTTGGATGGGTTGTGCTTGGTAAAGATCGCCACAAAATATCATGTCAATGTTTCCAAAGTATTTGGTCTGCACATGTTTTATGCTTCTTAGTCGGATGTCAATGGAATACAAGAACCGAATGCCAATCAAAGATGCTTCATCTACAAAGACAAGTTGGAGTTCCTCATAAAGCTTAGATAATGTATCCAACATTTCCTTGCTAAGTGGAAGAAATTGTGACTTGTTAAAAGGCATTAAAAATGTAGAGTGGAATGATGTTCCACCAGCATTGTATGCATCTTTTCCTGTGTATGAAACTATTAGGCCCTTTGGTTTCATAGGATCAAAGCAAATATTTGAATCATAGATTCGTATAAGCATTTGGAACAATGCTTTAGTTGTGAATGTCTTGCATGTTCCTGCTCTGCCTGTAAGGAACACGTGCACATGATTGTTCATGTTCAACTGTTTTTTAAAGGAAATGTCATTTACAATTGTTTGTTGTTCGAAATTAAAAAAACATATTATTCTATGGTATTCATTATTTTCAATCAGGAAAGGATGTTTTGTAACTTGAAAACCAAGGTTGATACGTTTTTCACTTTTAGTCGCTGGAGGATGAGGAAAATTCGGTTGTAAGTCATAGGACTTGGAAGGAGTTCTAGTTGTTTTTGGGTTTTTGAATGTCTCATCATGATCACCAGGGTTTTCTAGGTCATTAAGTGAAACTTCTAGATCACCCCATATTGGATTAACATTGTAGGTAAATCTAGCTTCATTGATATGCACTATAGTGTCAAAGGCAACATACGCATCCTCCCATGTAGAGAAGTTATGTATTAATGTCTCTTCATTTTCATGGAATAGAATGTACAACAATAGTTTTTATCTACAATAGTTTTCATAGTCATAATGCTTATTGTATTTGACAAACCGTATAATAGATGGATTTTTTCTTTTTGATATGGGTGTCCCATTTTTTTTGTAATGCGATACGAATTTTGTTAAGAAAATATGTCTAATAGGATATGGATGTTGGATGTAATAATCAATAATAGAGCGACATATGACGTCCTCTGAATTTCCAGGTTCTTGTTGGAGAAAAACCGACGCTTTAAGCATAAATGTGTGTTTTACAAGTGGAGATGTGTTTATGAAGACACATTTTCTTGAACTACAAGTGAGGGGCAAAGAAAGGGCAATGTGAACTGCTTGCTGAGCAGATATTTTTTGAAGATTAAGAAATGTACTGCCAAGGGTGTGTATCATTTGTATGGCATAAATATGACTTCTTTTGTGTCCTTTGCATATTTTTCTGAATGCATATGTCATATATTTGTTAATCTTCGTCAATACGAGGTGCAGTATGATGTTGCAGCATATGCATTTAGCACATATTGTGCATATGTATTTTCTTTCCACATAACTAGCATGTCCTTGGAGAAACTGTTGTTCCAAATATGGGAGAGTTTTCGTTTAAGGAAAAGTGTTGGTTACCTAAGCATTATTTGTATGGATTGGATGTACTCATCTTCTGATAGATTCACATGTGTCAAGAAGGCATAAAAGCTCATCATTTCATCAAATCCTCCTTGTTCTAGAAATGAGAACAAGGATTTAGATTTCTCAATAGCAACATTATCCTCTAAACTAACTAGCTCTTTGATTCTTGTAGCTCTCATTGGCAGAATGGGAAAGTTGTATCTGCAATGCGATCTTTTTTGTTTTCTACAACTTCTTGTATGGTAATATCTACAGAATTTCACAAGGTCTGGTTACAAATGATCTGTATTGCATGTTATGTATTTATCCACAAATTGTTCGATCTCTAAATTCTTATCATCTCCATAGATTGGTGCACCCTCTATCCACAATAGTGCATGGTCATGCTCATTTCCCCTATTTTGGAATTCAATCACAAAAACGTAGTCTGATATTTTTCTGAAAAATGTTTCATCATGGCATATCAATTGTCTCAAAACATTTATTCTATGTCTATAGTATCGAGTACATGTAACTGGGTCTTTTCTTATGAGGTAGTCAATGTTGTTATTTTCCAATGTATCAGTTTTTTTTTACGTTTCTTGTTACTATGCAGGTCAGAAATGGTAGCCACCAATGGATCCTAGCAATGCTCTGTACTTGTAAATGTGATAAAAAATGTTGGTGGCCCCAATTGTCAGATCATTGCAAAAAAAAATAAAAAATTGTTGCAAATAGTCAGGAGAGGTGCAGATGTTCTTGAAATCTATATATCCAATATCAGATTTCAGAATTTTTTCTAGGTTTATTTTGTACTTCAAATCCTTGGCCAACAACTTTCTTCCTTATAACTGGCCTTTTCTTATTCGGACCCACATGCAGGATAGAACTTTGTCTATTATTATGTGCATTGTTTTGAAAAACAAATTTGTTAGTTGACGGGAGTAGTAACCGCTTGAATGTAGTAGTTCCCATCAGACTATTTTATGATAATTGAATCATTCTGTAATATCAGTGTCATGAGGATCTCCGTAGAACAATGTTGGAAAGTTCATTTCCTCAGCGAATTTGTCCTTGAATATTCCAAGTGGACGTTGCCCCTCACCGGGTGAGATTTCAACAATTTTGTCTTGCAAGTCATGAATGCACTATGAATCAATGTTTCAGCAGGTGTTTCAGTTTCCAATTTATCACTTGTATCAGAATCACTAGGATTTTCAAGAGTCTCTGCAGAGTTTCCATGTTCTTCTGCGAGAACATTGTTCGAGTTGGCATTTATACAAATGTTCTCTGCTTTGTACAGGGCCCTATAACATAATTCCTTTAATTCTTTCATAACAACATGCACACACACTTTTCTTGTCTTATATGCATTTTTGTATTGAAAATGTCTATTCAGAGCCACATCGATTGTAATTGTATTGTTAATGAACTATGGCAATGCTTTTTGAACAACATCTAGCTGAACAGACACATTACTAATTGATCTTGCTAAGCCCATATAGGGTCACTTATAGCCCCAAGGTCTGATTTGAGAAAATGAAATTCACAGAGAGACAAGTCTCTCCTCAAGTTTCGTAAGTGCACTTACATCTGCTAGTGGTGTATTACATCTTATTTGGCCAGGGGTTGCAAACTATGGCAGTTTTCCATTTTCAAGAAATCGTTTGCATGGAAGAAAAAATTTCTCACTGGAAAATGGTCTATCATGGGTTGTCATCCAGAGGTGTTCTGCTTGCAAATCAAGTGTGAAATACTTACTATTTTTTGAAAAATTCAATTGTTCACAAATTTCACATGCAATGGAAGGAGTGTCTTTCATTTGTTTCATGTACATTTGTCTTACATTTTTTTTTTGCACGGAAGTATGGGTAGAAATTGTTTCCTATTTTTCATGTACACCATGATCTACCATAGTTGCATGACCATTATGGGATATGCAAGAGCACATGTGTATTTTATGTTCTGCATGAACAAATTTCTTTACATTGTCATCTGTGAGTTTCTCTCTAAAAGGAAGTGTAGCAATGTATTTTTTCTCTCGCGCGTGACCTTTTTCATGTTTTGGTAACTTACTCTACGTTTCTTGCCCAAGGGCGGGATGACCTGGTGGCAATTAGGATGAATTTCACTCTCACCCAGTTTCTTATAAACTATTTTACATTTTTTGTTCAAGGCCTCTATTTTCTCATCAGAAGTCGGACGAAGAGCATGCATACGAAGATTCAATGTCGTTTGGGTGGCATGCACGCTCAACCCTGAACTACCAATATCTCCAAGAAAAGGTTCATAATGGATATGTGTTGTATCTATTTTCAACGATTGGATGTGAATTATTCGATCGTAATTTGAATCGGTAACCCAGGAATGGATAGTGCCAGTTGGAAAGGCCGACCAAACCTGGATATTCACCCTGAATACCATAGACAACCATTTCAAACAAAATCTGCAACCCTCCATATTCCCTTCTTCATATGCAAGCACCTAAAAGCATGTTTGTTATTGCCTATAATCTCATTGTAGAAGGACTGTATAGTGTAAAGACACAGTGAATGAACATCGAACTCGCCTTCTACCAAACAACAAATTGCATTAAGTAGACTATCTCCACATCTAGACACAACATTTGTTGCCAGTTGTAAACCATAGCAATCTATGCCATCCAAAATCTGTTTCCATTGCGATTAAAGGTCTTTGCAAATAATGAACAAGTAGATACGATGACCTTCTATATTTCATATGGACATTTTTTTGTACAACGGTGGTTCATAATGGCCACTAAGGGCATCGTCATTATGAAACAAGATGCAATAAGGATTTTCAAATGGAGTTTTGTTGAATAGTAGATATCTTGTTTTTCTTGTCAATGACCATATGCCAACTGATATATTTAGACAGTTAGTCATCTACCAAATACAAAAGGTATCTCCCCAAAGACCCCTCTGTTGTGCAGGTAGAACTGGAGATGCAGACAACCACATCTTTGAAAAATATGTAGCCACATCATGTATTCCATGCAACTGCCGAAGAAAATCAAACTCTGGTTCGTATTCATAGGACTGCAAAGCCTCAACATCGCCATTTTTAAAACAGGCCAAGAAATAATCTATCAATCCATTGTGCATCTTGGTCGACGTATACCGGAAATGCAATATAACTTGGAATGTATCGAAACAGAAATCACCAACAGTATACGAGAATGCATCCAATTTAAAAAGCCCATTCCAATGCAAAACCACGCCAATGATGCCATTTACAATGGATTGTGTATATTTTTCATACGACTCAACATCTATTACCTCTTTCATCTTTTTAACTATCATTTTGAAGATGTTTGTTAGATACATTCATTTTTTATCAAAACAGAGAAAAGCATTGACAAAAAATAAAAACTAGCAAAATAAAAAAGAAAAGAAAGATAGTGCACCAATCCCCATATGTATCTTTAAACCTTCTTATTCTCAACTTGAATCCCCCTAGTTCCCATAGAATATGAGAAGAAAACAGACCGACACTGGAAACTAAACCAAACAGACGAAAGACCACAAAAAAATAAAACTATAACCTAACTCAGCAGAAAGAAAATAGGCAGACACAGTTTTCCGACTCACAGAGTAGAAGCATACACTGCGTCTACACCCCACCCGATGGTTCCATATTCTGATAGCTCCCAACGAATTTTTGTAAAGGTCTCTACATTGCAATTTTTGGAAAAACTATGGACGCGACATCCGTCATATGAAGACGCATTGTTTCTAGGAATAGAAACTAAGAGCACAAACAAAAATGATCTGGAATAGAATATTGAAAATCACCAAGAACAGGGAAACTTACCGGTCAACAAAGGATATGAAGACCTCAGTGCCCAAAAACATGCAAACCATAACAACAGGTCCAACATCTTGCAAAGTTGAAGAACAAAAAACTAGTGAACAACCACGATGAGCTCGAACTGCAAGTGCAGGACCTCAACTTTGCAAAGTTGAATCAAACAAGAACCATAATCATCGAATGAAACAACAAACAAGGATGGTGCACAAGAGCAGGCATGTTGGCCATGAAAAAAACTATATTGCAAGGCATCTGTAGAATAAACATTTAAGACTGGAAGAGCTCTTAGGTAAATAGTTAAGACAGTAAGGACAATCGAAGGGCATAGTCCTGTGCAAGCATTTAAGAAAAGAAGCAACGTGGCAGGACTGTTCTCTCAAAGCACACAACAATAAAGCATAAATCAAACATTTAAATATCGTGGAGAATGTATTCAAACTAGCAGAAAATACTAAGGGGAAACATTCAAACTAATGCTAGCATTAATCCATGTTCCACAAATGCATAACAAAATTTATGATTCAAAAAGACCATATACTACCAAATACTTTGGAAATGCAAACATATTTTACATTGGGAATAGAGAAGGCAGCAATAACACCTCCAATATGTTGTCCAATCATATCTTGACAAACATGATACTTTTTATTATATAAAAATTGATATTTTCACTTCCCTTGTTCCAACAATAGACAATAGCGAAATATTTCTGGTCAACACACAAGCTAATGCCAGGTCAATGATTTATTGATCGCTAGATTCCCTCTATGCCTACGGAAGGGACTAATAGTACAACCTTTTTGATGATATGTTAACATGATGATTCAAGAATTCAGTTTATGTTCATGTATTTTATAGATTTAAAACTAAGATTTTTAACAAACAATGTAGTTTATAATTAAAAAATTAAATTTCTAACATGATTTTGTGATAATTTGGTTTCACTAAAGTTTTTGTTAGTTTACATACTTTTATCATTGCTTTTGGAAATATTTATAAAATTATGTCCCCAATATTGAGTAAAACCGGAATTAATGAAGTAATTTAAATTTTGATAGCAATCAACTTACTAAATAATGAAAAAAATAAAAATAGGAAAACTAATTTGCATCCATAAAATTTTAGGGCCAATAGAATATTTATCATTCAAGATCATAACTTTTTATAATAATAATTTTTAATATAGAAGAGTCTATTAAAAAATAGTAATTAGTACAATGGAAAATAACATTTATTCATATGTAATTTGTTTTTTGAAAAATAATTTAGTTACAATGAATATATATGAACTATCTATGCAATAGAAAAATGTGTATGGTAATTTTACAATTATAGTTTCAACCATTGAACTTTGTATTTTATAAAATCATATTTGCATTTTTTATTTACATTAAGTATTTATGTTTCATATATATAATTTTGATATAAGTTTACCAATACATATTTTATAATAAAGATCATTTAATAAAAATAAACATCATGATGATAACCATCTAACAAACATAAACATCATCTAAAAAACACATTTAAATTCACTAACATCATAAATTAATTATATATACCTCTACCACATATAAACGTCATTAATTAGCTAGCACACAAATGTAATAATCTAATAGGGCATCATCATTGTGATCGCATCTAACAAAACACAAACATTCTCTAACATCATCATCACACCCATCTAACAAACTTCATTTAACATAAACATCTATCGAGCACATTTAACAAACATATCTAACATGACCTAATAATGTACACATCAACATCAACATATAAATTAATTAAGTACATAATCATGATCAATAGAAAAATTGCACATCTAATCAACATTGTTATAACATACACATATATTAAACACATTTAATAAACATATATTACATGACCTTACAGTATACACATCAACATCAATATATAAATTAACTACATCAACATGAACAAACAAAATGCACCATATATATATATATATATATATATATATATATATATATATATATCATGAACAAGTCAAATAATTGTTGTAATATATTTGGTCTAGAGGATGCGATAATCTGCATATCTACAATAGTAGTGGAGGTATGGTCCATAATAGAAGATGATGGATGGTCAAGAGGAAGTGGTTGGTCGACTCCCTGACTAGAAATAAGCGGTGGGGGAATAGGTTATACCTGCGCATCTAGGTTAGGTGAAAGAGGAGTATGAGGAATAGGTCTTGCCTTATCATCTAGGTGAGGTGAAATAGGAGGAAGAAGCATATGTGCTTCCTTCTCATGATCTGTCTGAGGTGAAGGAGGAGTATGAGGATGTGGAGAGATT